>CAUZXS010000890.1:0-156077 GCA_963585895.1 Sepioteuthis lessoniana | reverse complement strand
TTAGCTTTGTTCTTCTGGGTTGAAATCTTCACTGGTTTATATAATTTTTCAGATGCCCACACAATCCTCATGATCACATGTCCTGCTTATGCATTGCATGTGGACATACCTCCCTTTTAGCATGCCACTTGCAACTTACACGGTACTTCTGAGGAAATACCTCCTTTATGTTTACTTTAGGAAACAGGTGCACATTCTGTTATGCCACTCATACAATTTACACTGTATTTCTACAGGGGCACTATCCAGTTTACTTTAGGAAACAGGTTTATATCCAATTATGCTACCCATGCAACTTATGCAGCATGTCAAAGGAATCTTCTGGTTGATATCCAACAATAGCAATAGATGATATTCAGTTTGATGATGCGAAATGTTTTTCACCAAAATAGAAAATACTGATCAGAAATGTATATCTACCTGCTGGTTGTATAAATCTATACCTAGAAGAATTTTACCAAAAGCAAGATTAGAAGCAAAGAGATTTTAAGAATTTGTGATAATATCAAAAAACAACCACCAAATGATCACGAGTCTTTGTAACTGATAATGGCTGTCTCAGCTTAACACCATTGGATATTACATTCCATGAACATCAAAACTGCATTTCTGCAAGGACAAACTACAGATAGAGAAGTTTACATATAGTTAAGCGAATCTTAATGAGATGTAGGGATTAAACAAGTGTTTATAGATCCTTCCAATGAAACAATGTTAAATCAATCATGACTGAAAATAGTGGTGTTATGTTACAAATGGATCCCACTGTGTTCTACTGACCAGATATAACTGGTTCTCTAGTAGGTGTAATGTTAAGATTTTCATTTAGTTAGGAAGTTAAAAATTTGAAAACAATAACGTATGTATGGTTTTTAAAGTAAGCAAAGAAAACAGCAAAGCTTTCAAGTACTGTGGAATTGATTTCAATTGTATTGATTCAAATATATACTCAATCATGATAAATACACAGACAATATACCACTAGTTCAGGTGGATTCTATAAGAGCTGTACAAAATGATTCAGAATTAACAGAAAATGAAAAACAATACCTGAGATTTACATTTAATACATCAGACATCTAAATTTGTTGCTTAATGTCTAATTTGACAATATATTATCAAGAATTTTCTGATCTAAAATCATAACTAGAGCAAAATGATCCAAGTTGTCATTGAATAACAATATTTAAGTAAAGAGAGTAAATTGCATTTGATAACATTTACAGTAAAACTGATCCTTTAATATTGCCCATAGTTTGTGTCACTGCAAATTTCTTTGAGGCAGTGAAATCGTCCAAATCTGTCAAAAAAATGACTGGAATTAAGTGTGTGTGTGTGTGTGTGTGTGGGGAATATGAGTTTGTGAGTTTACACTTAACAAATTTTAGTTTTAACAAACTGACCAGGATTAAAGTTAAGGTTATAAAGATTATGTTACAGAATCATCCTACCTCATTCCTCAATAGATATCATCATCATGTCGCGCCATCAACACGGATATCCCTGATCCTTTTTCTATAGTCCATTACTGTATGTAGGTTCGAGCTGGTGGTCCTGCTTTTGCTCATCCATGTGAAGGGGTCCACAGGAGTACATCACTTATGAGTTTGTCCTTACTTCTTCAGCAGTGTCCTGCATGGCTGGTTCGTCTAACTTTGATAGTTTTTGTGATGGGTGGTAAGTGGCAGTACAGCTGTTGCTTTGTGGACTTTGGGACTTATTCAATATTGCTCGCAGCATTCTTGTGTAGTTGCTGTCAAGCTTTTTCTCCATATGTTTAGTTAGCGTCCATGTAGTGCATCCATACAGTAGTTTCGATATGACCGCTGCTTGGAAGAAACGGCGTTTTATTTCATCAGTCAGGTCTGACTTCCATATGACTGATAGCCTATCAGTAGCTTTTGCTAGTCTGTTTCAGTTGAAGAAACACTGCTATCTAGGAAGGTGAACTTGTCTACTAGTTTCAGTGAGCTACCATTTAGTGTGGAGAGGTTGCCTGTTTGATTGAACCAATTACAAGAACTATAAGTAAATAATTAGTCATCAAACTAGGGCCATGTACGCAAGAAGAACTCGACGCTAAGAAAAATTTTAAATAGAAAAGCAGCAGGGCTCGATGAAATACCCCCAGAAGTATGGAAGATCAGGCAATTCGACGACATACTGCTCCGACACTGTAATGCTGTATATAATTGAAACCCAATAGACAGATGGATGAAAGGATGCATCCTACCCTCGGATTAGCCAAGAACTACTGAGGTATAACCCTTACATCAATAGTGGCCTAGATATACAATGCTCTACTATGCAAACGCATAGAATCCAAAATTGAGAACATACTAAGGAAGAACCAAAATAGCTTACGGAGGAATAGATCCATGTGGTCACAAATTTTGACTATCCGTCAAATTCTTGAAGGTGCACAAGCAAAAAACCTAGATGCAACAATATTATTTCACCAAGGCCTTTGACTCCATTCAGAGAGGAAAGATGGAACAAATTCTACTCACCTATGGCCTACCAAAAGAAACCGTCACAGCTATAATGATGCTATACAGAAACACGAAAGTAAAAGTCCGTTCCTTGGATGGAAACACAGACTACTTCAACATTGTAGCAACTGTACTGCAAGGAGACACATTAGCCCCATACCTCTTTATCATCTGTCTAGACTACGTGTTTAGAACAACTATTGATAAAATCAAAGAAAATGGTTTCATTGGTTTGTTGGGTTTTATGGCATATCAAACTTTGAACATTATTTAACGCCAAATCAATTTTTATGTAAATAAGCAGTTCTATTTAAAATAATTCGGTTTAGCATGAGTACACAATTTAATTTTCAAAACATTTCTATTTCAAACTATTCAAGCAGTTATATATAACAATTCAGTTTAGTGTAAGTACAGTTTCAATGTCAAAAACAGTTCAATTTCAAACAATTCACTTTAGCATAAGTACGCAGTTTAAATGTAAGTACAGTTTAATTGAGTAAAATATTTCTATTTCTAGCTATTCAGTTTAGTCAAGCAGTTCTAATTCAGCTAATTCAGTTTAGTATAAGTACAGATTTTGTTTACACACAGTTATATGTCAAAACAGTTCTATGTTAAACATTTCAGTTTAGTGTAAATACAGTTTCAATGTCAAAAAACAGTTCTATTTCAAATAATTCAGTTAAGCATGAGCATGCAGTTTAAATGTAAGTACGGTTTAATTTCTATTTCTAACAATTCAGTTTAGGATAAGTATGCTATTAGTTCTATTTAACCCATAGATAGGGCCCTATCAGGTGCTACCATGCCGGGCCAGAGTGAACCTGGGAGAAATGGCAATGAAGGGGTGCACTATATTCCCCAAAGCCTCAACATTACTGGGACATCACCATCAGACTGTTTAGTGTCATATCAGGACACTCGTTGGAGGTGTCTTACCCCTCTGCAGAGGTGCAGTCGGTGTATTCTACAACCCTAGGCAACTGGGCAATACACAGTTAAATGTCAAACAGTTTTATTTCAGATAATTCAGTTCAGCATAAGTACACAGTTTGAACGTCAAAACAGTTCTATTTTGAGCAATTCAGTTCAGCACTAGTAGGCAGTTCCAATGTCAAAACAGTTCTATTTTAAACAATTAACTTTAGCATAAATACGCAGTTTAAATACAAAAATCAGTACAGTGAAAGAAGCACGGTTTAGTTCTATTTAACCCATAGATAGGACCAATATCAGGTGCTACCACTCCGGGCTAAAGTGGACCTGGGAGTGATGGCAATAAAGGGGTACTCTGCATTCCCCAAAGCTCCAGCATCACTGGAACCTCACCATCAGATTGTTTAGTGTCATACCTAGGACACTCGTTGGCGGGGGTCTTAACCCTCTGCAGAGGTGTAGTCAGTGTATTCTACAGCCCCAGCCGACTGGGCAAAAAACGGTTTCAAGCTAACAAAGGAAAGAAGTAGAAGGTACCCCACACAAACAATTACCGACATTGACTACGACGATGACATAGCACTTCTGGCTAATGCACCTGCACAAGCCGGAACCCTGCTACATAGTCTGGAGCGAGCAGCTGCAGGCATAGACCTCCATGTCAATGCACACGAGACGGAATATATGTGCTTTAATCAAATAAGCCACATCTCCACACTCAACGGTAGCTGCTCTATAAATATACTCTTCCAAAACTATAAATGAACTCAATTTTTCAGTTTCAGTACCAGTTTTGGACTTGCCAGAGGAAAATGTCAACATGAATTAATATTTTTCCAGAAGTGTTCTATTTTTTTCAACATTTAACAGAATTAGATTAAAAACAATTACTTATATGGACAAAAATGTATCAATTCTAATTTGTAAAAATGTTTAAAAATCAAACTCATTAATTTTCAACCTTTTTTCTTTCATTTTACTTCTATTAGCTTTCATCAACTCTCAGGTCATTTTTACATTATTCTGGCCATTGGCCAAATGAGTAGAGTGTTTGCCAGTGGTCCAGGAGATCAGGGTTTGTTTCCAGGTCGAGTCATACCAAAGACTCAAAAAATGGTACTTGATGCCGCCTTGCTTAGCACTCAGCACTATAAGGTGAGTATCAAGGGTAAAGTGGAGCAATCCAGGGAATGGAGTAGCATCCTCCCCCACACCTTGGTGTGATACCTATTGAAAAGGGAGCCTTTGGGTCACCCTCAACTAAGGTCGCAAACTACTTTATGAGCATTAATTAGCATAGCTAATTCTAATCGTGTTAACTATTCTATAGCCTAATTGGTAAGGCACTGTAAGGATATGGGTTGTGAATTTAGATCTTGTAGAAATTTTATTACCAAACATTGCTGCTTGCTTAATGGTTGCAGAATAAATTTAAACAAAAAGTACCAAAAATAAGATTAATGATAGACTAACTCAAAAGTAATAAAGAATATCTTGGTAACAATTGTACAATACCCATGATTGACTTTAATTAGTTCAAGAGAACGTATTCTTGAAAAAGGCATAAAAGTTGAGAAGTTAGTGATTACAGTTTAATGCTACACTTATGAAATTTGTGATATACATAACATGAAAAGTTTTCAGAATTTGTACTCACTGTTAGTATACCTCTTAATATGGAAGAGAACAATTTCAGGAGTTCAATAGTACAAAATAGGCCAATAAACATTAAAAGCCATAAACTAATTGTTGTGACTGAGTTTATCAATAACAACACTGAAATCAGAAAAGGTTAACAAATAGGTTCATTAACTTTTTGTATAAGGGAATATAACAAATAGAATTAAACACGCAATTCTTCAAAAGCAGTAATGAATTACTGTAAGTGAGACTTAGTTCCAAGTGTGCTAAACTTGTTTAATCTGTATTTATCTATTTTGTTGGATGAGTTTAACCTTCTTGTAGGGGAAATATCCTCCCTTACAAATGATAAATTAACTTTATGTATATATATATATAAAAAAGAAAAAAAAGCCCAACTAATCCTAAAATGATCACAGAAGCTAACTAAATTCTAAACATAGAACAAGAGGTTTAAAATACATTAATATAAAATCTTTTAAAAATATTTCAAATTGCTAACTATTCTATAATGAAAACTTTCCATGGTGTTAAAAAGTTTCCCCTATAGAATAGAGTTAATTTAAAATATTTTTATTTCATAAAAAGAGTAGAACCTATCAAAATTTTAAAAAATTAGGAAAAACTTTAATTTTATTGGAGGACATCATCTCAGCATGAAAGAACATTAGTTATGCTGTGAGTTTACTTTTTAAGTGCAAAAGGTATGTAGATTGAATGAAATATGTGTAAAAAAAAAGAAAAAAAAAAAAAAAAAGGATATTCTTACAGCTAAAACCGAAAACTTAAGTTTAGAATATCTGAAGAGTAAAAATTAGATATTACAAGACAATGAGCCTAAACATGTTACATCTGGTGGCTGAATCGATGTGTGTGGGAGGGATAAGATTAAAGTTTTGTCATGACTTTTGCAATCATATGACCTACTGAAAATTTGTGGTGTAAATTAAAAATGAATGTTAGGTGGAGAAATCCCAAAAACATACATTCTGAGAAGTTCAACAATAAGGAATAGGGAAACATTTGTCAAAATTTTTCAGAAATACTTAGCTAAATATTCTAAAAGTAACATAAAAAAGATTCATAATAAATTACCGATAGTCTATAATTATTGGCATGTTGTCACTATCCTTATAGTTTTTGTTGATGTGTTATTTTAAAGCCTAATCATAAATATAGTTATTTCCTATTTTGTGTGCATCATTAGCCTATGTTATCTTAGTTGTGTGGTGTAATTTTAACTTGGTAGAGATTATATAAGGAAAATTATTGGATAACAAATTTAAATTTTCATACTGTACAAATGCTTTCATATTATTAACAATACCAAATTTATGAACAGAGAAGATTCTATTTTTTTTAAATTCAAAAACAGAAAATACAAGTTTTAACGTGTAGTTGGTTTCAGAAGTCTCATCGAAGAAGAATCAACCTATTGGACGCTAGTCAACTCGGTTAACTTGCAAAAATGAACTGATGGATGTGCACCAATCAGACATCAGCAAAATGCTGCGGTTTTCCACTTCAAACTTAGTTTCTTTTATCTTCATCAAATCTCGCCACTTCACGTAGGCTTATCTCGTTTTTCTCTATAAAACAAGTCACACTTCTTACTTCTTTTTCTTCTTCTGATTTCCATGTGCCAGCAGCAGAGAGAGCACACCTTCTGTTTCTTTGAGGTAAGATTGTTCGTGGCATTACTACTACACTCCCCCTTGATCCTATGATCACACATGAAACATTCGGGAGGTGGTCTTTTGTGCCGTGTGCTTTTTTGTGGCAGTATTGTCACTAGGCCTTCATTAGAAGTGTTATTGGAAGAGGCATCACCTGCATTTGTGCTGGGTGCCTATTCACACGGTCTCTCTCTAATGGTTACGAATCTTTCGCCTGCATTCTCTGAAACCATGTCAGAACAGACTGTCGGCTGGTCTGGTCCCACTAAGGGTCGCAGATCTTTCACGTAGCGTGGCATTCCGTCGACCGTTATGTTCTGTGAACTGGTAATTCCAGTCACACATCCCACTTTATATTTTGTGGTACATCGTCCATGAGGAGTCTTTATCCACACTCGGTCACCCAGTTTGAAGACAGCCTGCTGTTGATTGTGTGTCGGCACCGATGTTCCATTGATTCCTTTCAGCCATATGCGGTACCGATAGACCATATTGGCTGGTGCTGCAGCAGAGGACACGTCATCCTTTGGCATGACGTTGTACCAGTATACTGCTTCCGGCATGGTACATCGCTTTCTGGCAGCGATCCTTTTTACAGTTCTGTGACATCGCTCGACGATGCCGTTACCAGAGGGAATGTATGCACAGCGGAATCGAAGTCGGACTCTCCACTCATCTAGGAAGGCTTTGAGCATGCTGCTCCGAAAGGCAGTGTCATTATCTGTCAGAATCTCTGCCAGCGGACCCCGCTCATAGAAGTGTGCCTTCAGCTGGTTGATTACACTCATCGCATCTTGTCGAGGAAGACGTTGCCAGATGACAAATTGAGCGGGGCCCGCAGTCGATTACCGTCAAAAAATGGGCCCCCGTTACAATGGGTGCCATGTTTGTTTAACATTCAAAGCCCCCTTTGACCAGTGCACAGGTGCTGGATCGATCAACTGACACTCTTTCCATTCTCTGACGACTGTTTTCACTGTGGCTTTAGAGACCGCCAGGGCAATCTGTCTCACAAAATAAAGTGTCTGCCGCACACCAGGATGACTGCTTTGTCGGTGAACAATCTTGATCTGGTCAAGCCCAAATGAGCTCACGTTCTATTTTCTAAACACTGGTGAAGGACTCCTTTTGTCTATAATGCACCAGTTTAAATAGACATTTATTCTCTGTAAGTTTTTAAAAGTCTTGTTTCCTGCCTGAATTCTAAACATTTCAAAATTCAAAATATGGAATATACATGGCTTTTTATCAAATATTTACTTTGGTTATATCCTTCCATCATTTATTACAATATATCCCAAATCCATCAGCCCTTTTCTCTGCCCTATTCAGGCTTTCCTCAAGGTCTGTAAGACAGAGTGATGAACCTTATTCAGCTATGTTAACCCACAACATATTTGCAGGGGTTTGAATTCGAAGTTTTACTTCTCTTAGTTCTCTAGCTTTAGTAGGGAAACCAGTCTAAGTTGCTCTACCATTTTACCCATGAATGAATAAGTGCACTAAAGCACTTGGGAAAAGTATAAATTGATCTCTCATTCATTTAAGTGAGTGTAAAGTCTTAGATAGAATTTGAACAATACTTTGTAATTCTACTTTTCATGACAATCACTGTTACACCACCAGCGCATCAGCAGGATATAACTAATGCTACCAGCAGAGTCGCATTAGTTAACACATACGTAGTATTTTAATTTTTACAAGGTTATATTCAACCATCAAACCTACCCTTCAGCTGATCAGAAAAAAAGTTTTATTTTAAGACAAGAATAAAGTGTATAGAACTAATTTAGAAAATTTGGTGTTAATTTCATGTTATATTTTTAACAAAAAATATAATACTGACAAACTAAATCTGAGCAGTAAAGCTAATGCTTGTGTACACCATACAAAATGTTTTGCTCTTTAACCAATAAAACAATTAGACAAAAACTAGCAAATCACACAAACTGAATAACTGAAAAGTATAATTGATAATATAAATTAACAGATACGTTACCTTTGGCCAAGGATGTGGTTTGATTTGTGGAAATTTAAATTCTGTATAATTTGGGTTCATCTCTCTGATTTGTTCTCTTGTAGGTGTTCCCAAAACTTTGATAATCTCCACCAACTGATCAACACCACTGTCGCCTGGAAAGATGGGCTGTCCTAGCAATAATTCAGCCAGTACACAACCAGCAGACCAGACATCTTAAAAATAAATAAAATAAACAAAAAACATATTACTGCTATAAGCCTTTTCAATGATTATCTTTTTATTAAAAAAACAAGTTAATAAGTCAAAGTCTATATAACAATTTTTAAAACAATAATTTCTTTCATCAGTCCAGATTTATTACAATGATCTAAACAAACACACTGATATTAATTATCTGCCCTTGATTGAAATTGAGAGGTTTTTCATTTGGGTTTTTGTTCTTTTCTATTTTGAAGAATAAGTTAAATTGCAACAGCAAAAATTCTGCAACAGTTTTTTTTTTGCTTGAAAACAAAGGGAGCACAGACGTTGCTCATGTCATGTGTGTGTGTGTGTGTGTGAGAGAATTTGATATGGTTGATTCTTTTCAGATCCTTTTTCCTTTGAAAGGCTTAAGGAGAAAATTATCTTAAAAACCTCACTTTCAGCATAGCAGTAGCTATCTGTGCTCTTTAATAATTGAAACTTTTCAAACCCTTTTTATGAAGTTACTAAATAGGCTTCATGTTGGTATATTTCTTCTGCCAGTGACATTTCTTTCCTTGCATAGTGTATCAGATCGACCTTCATTCTTGCATAGTGTATAAGATCTACCTTCGTTCAAAGGGTAGATATTTTAGGCAACTAAATTGGTAGTAAAAAGCCTTCACAATTTTTAGGCTATTCTTAGTCAAGAGCTACAACTCTTGAATAAGAATATTGACAATAGCTGCATACTTCTGCAATGTTTGTGACTTGAATACCAACCTTTGTCAGCTATCTTGGGAGACTATACATTGGAAAAGTTAGCTGAAGAATTTAATAAAATGGCTGATACATTTTTCTTCATACTAACATCAAACTTGAGTGTTCACAGATCAGATACTGAAGCTTTGGCTGAATTAATAGAAAGCCAAAAAGAGTATACAGTCAGTCAAATTAGATAAAAATCTCCAGATGTTCCTGAAGTTGTGGTCAGTAACTCAGGATATCAGCTGAGAGGGAATCCCTTTGCTATTTGCATAGGAAGAATGCTGTGAAAGATCATTCATGCACTTTTCAAAAGGGTTAGAGAAACAACTAAACTGGCAACCATTAGCAGCTAGGTGTGCCAGCATGGATAATTTTTGAATTGCCTGTTATTGATATATCTGATGTAACTTGGTTCTTGATCTTTAAGAAACCAGAAGTACCAGTACCATCATTGTTATTTGTCAATATTTGTCAACAAAAAGGTGGTAGGACTGTCTAACTAGAGTTCTGTACTGAATTTATTACAGTTAGCTTCAATTTGGCAATGAGAAAAGATAAATGATATCACAGATGGTACTCAGAAAGAAAATGCAAAGCAATTTTAATCAATGCCATCAGGGAGAAAACATACAGAATTCTAGAGGATTTGCATACACAACAGAAGCTAAGTGAAAAGTCTCATAAGGAAATTCAACATCTGTTGCAAGAATATATATATATATATATATATATATATATATATATATATAATCACCTCATAGAGGAAGAAGGTGACTGTTTTTAGAAGGCCAAACAAGAAAAGGGTAATTTTGTTCTAATTTTTCTGCTTGTCTCAAGAATTTGTTGTCTATGTGCAAATTTGGAATATTTCTAAAAAGAGCTTTAAGGAGAAATTTTTTATGTAGGTTGGTAGTGAGATCTTTTTTCTTCTGCATTCTTGACACCTCAACGAACAATAAACACAATCACAAATTCTGGCTCCTTTTATGCATTTTTGAATTGACCATACTTTGCATTAGTGCAAGCCTTGTCAGTTCTGCTGCACATGCAACACAGCCATTCTTGGGTTCACCGCCATGTTTTGTGCCTCGCCTGCCACCTGCTCTGCAATAGGGAAAAATGCAAGCTACCCTAAGGATTTTGCCTCTTCTATGAAAAGAAGCATCACACTTATCCTGCCCACGACCATCACACTCCTCCCTGGATAATGTGGAGCAGGTCGTTTTTTCCAGCCACTCTGTTTCAATGGTGCAGATTCACTTGTTGTTTCAGGGGTACAAATTTCAGGCTCTCGCTTGCTGCTCCATCTTAATGGCACCGACTCAGTTTCCTAAGTAACATTGTCTTCAGATGTATCGCTAAACTCATCCTGCCTTAGACCACCAGGCGCCCTACTTGCAGATGAGCTCTCCTCCGCTGCTTCGTATACCATTGGGTTTGCTTCATCGTCTGAAGGATCTAAAGTAACATGGTCACTGGTGGTACAATTCTTCCCATGCACAGGCTGGACGTCTTTCACATGGCGTGGTATTCTGTCAACACTCAGTCTGTGTACAGATTCTCGTTACTGTACTCCTGTCAAATTATGTTGTGCATCTTCCATGTGGGGTCTTTATCCAGACAGCATCTCCGACAATGTAAGGGCTAGAGATTGTTATCGTCCTGCGGCAGAACTGCATTGATATTCTTCAAATAGACCACGTAGGTTTAGGTTGGCTGGTGCAGTTGAAGCTGTTTCATTGTCCTTTGGTGTAAAGTTGTGCAAGTACACTGCCTCCTGGATTGAACAACAGGTTCTTGCTATAACACGCTTTATTGTACGATGGGATCTTTCAATAATCCCAGTGTAACAAATCAACTTGTGCTGCAATCACCATTAATGAACCCAACTTTAGTGTAGAGTAGGACGTGATCAATTGAAGATGAACTGAATCCTGAAAATGGGCCGGCAATCAACCACCAGTCATGTAAAAAAACAAGCTGTTGGAGTATCCTGTCCTGGCACAGATTCAGAGGGAGTATGATTGAGAGTTGCTGGTGTGGATAGATAATGGCTGGCTGCTTCCATACTCTGAAGACGAGCTGGAACACCCAAAGGGTCTTGATCACACTCATGGCTGTTCTAACAAGAAAACAAACAGAAGCTTCAGCCCGTCATGGACTACAGTGAGCTCAATGAGCATGCACATGTGTATAAGGGGAGGGCAGATGTTTGCGCACAAAAGTTGAGGTGCTGGATCTTGCGCCGGGCCTATCAGCAATTACATATCAAGTCCCTGTGGCCATTCCATACAGTAGAGATTAAGGGGTAGAGCTATTGTCTCACCCACTTGGGATCTGGGCTAGATGTTGAAATCCTGATAATGCGGTCTATTGTCAATGCTGTCATGAAATAGGACTAGATCATTAACGCTGCCACCTCCTCTTATATTGATGACATCTTTGTGAATAAGAGTGTGTGTTCTGCTGCCTGCGACAAGGAGCACCTGGAGCAGTTTGGCGGGACCAGTAAGATGCCAGAACAGTTGAGGCATGGCACAGATGTGTTGGGATTGTGAGTCTGGGAAGAGGAAGGAAAACTAGTGAGCTTCCAATGGTCCATAGTGTATTTACCCATCATGTTATTTTCTCTGTAAGTGGGAAATTGATTGGACATTTCTCAGTATGCAGTTGCTTGTGTCATAACCACATTTGTAAAGCGGATGGTAAATGCCTCGACAACTGGATGGGATGATGAAATCATCATCATCATATCGTGCTGGCAGCACGGATATCCCTGACCCTCTCTCGCTACTCCTCCCTATCGTTCATCGCCCTAGGCAGGTCTTCAGGACAACAACCTGTATCCTCACATAGCTGCTGAATGTACGTTCGTGCTGGTCGTCCTGCTTTTGCACGGCCGTGTGTGGGGATCCATAAGAGTACATCTCTTATGAGTTCATCTCTGCTTCTCCAGCAATGTCCTGCATGTCTGGTTCGCCTAACTTGAATAGATTTCGTGATAGGGGGCAGGTGGCCGTACAGTTGGTGTCTTGTGGGGTGTTGCTGCCAGGACTTGTTCAGGATTGCACGCAGCATTCTTGTGTAATTGCCATCTAGTTTCTTCTCCAGCCGTTTTGTTAGCGTCCATGTAGTGCATCCATATAGCAGTATCGATGTGACCGCTGCCTGGAAGAAACTGCGTTTCATTTTATCGGTTAGGTCTGATTTCCATATAATCGATAGCTTATTGATAGCTGTCCATGCTTTCGTTAACCTCGTTTCGATGTCCTTTTCGGTTGATTCGACGCTGCTTCCTAGGTACGTGAATTTGTCTACTAGTTTAAGAGGGGTTCCTTCTAGAGTGGAGATGTCCCCCGTTTGGTTATAGCACATATATTCCGTTTTGTGTGCATTAACATGGAGGCCTATGCTTGCTGCTGCTCGTTCCAGGCTATGCAGAAGTGTTTCGGCTTGGTCAGGTGTATTTACCAGTATCGCTATGTCATCGGCGTAGTCAGCGTCGGTAATTGTTGTTGCGGGATATCTTCTGCTTCTTTTCTTCGTCAGTTCGAAGCCATTCTCTTTGATGTTCTAAGTACGTAGTCTAGACAAATGATAAAGAGATACGGAGCCAGCGTGTCCCCTTGTAGTACTCCTGCTACAATGTCGAAGTATTCTGTGTCTCCATCTGGTGATCGTACTTTTACTTTAGTGTTTCTATAGAGAATCGTTATTGCCGCTACGGTTTCTTTAGGTATGCCGTACGCTAGTAGGATTTGTTCCATCTTTCCTCTGTGAATGGAGTCGAAAGCCTTGGTAAAGTCGACAAATATTAATGTCGCTTGTAGGTTCTTTGCCCGTACACCTTCAAGGATTCTGCGGATGGTTAGTATTTGTGAGGTCGTAGATCTATTTCTTCGGAAGCCATTTTGGTTTTTTCTAAGTATGTTGTCGATTTTGGGTTCTATGCGGTTTCGTAGTAGGGCATTGTAGATTTTGGCAGCTATGGATGTAAGTGTTATGCCTCGGTAGTTTTTGGCTAATCCGAGGTCCCCCTTTTTAGGGAAGGGGAGTATGCATCCCTTCGTCCATCTATCTATCGGATTTTGATTGTATACTGCGTTGCAGTGTCGGAGCAGTATGTCGTCGAATTGTCTGGTCTTCCATACTTCCGGGGGAATTTCGTCCAGTCCTGCAGCTTTCCTATTTTTAATTTTTCTGAGAACCGAGTCGAGTTCTCCTTGTGTGAACGGTCCAAGTTTAATGTCTAATTGTTTGCTAATTATTCTGGTGATTGGTTCATGCGTTATTTTTGGTGGGTTTCCAAGTAAGTTTTCGAAGTGCTGTTTCCAGTTTTATTCTTTCTTGTTGGTTTGCTGCTTTAAGTTTTGCTTTGGCTGTGTTCTTTCTTCTGCTCACTTCGTTTATTGTTTGCCAGGCAATTCTAGATTGTCTATCTTCTACCGAGTCTCTGATCTTATCTATCTGATTTTGAATGTATTCTGTCTGTTCCTTTATATATATGCCTGCTAATTGATATTGTGCCGTTTTTAGTTTTAAGGCATTTGTGTTTGTTGGGTTTTTTCGATAGTTTTTGGAGGCTGTTTTCACTAGTGCACGTTTTTCTCTCACCGCTAAGGTTTCCCATGGGACTCTATATTTAGTTTTAATTTTTGTTGGAATGTATTTTGCTGCTGCCTCAAGGTGTGCATTGACGAAATTTTCGTATTCGTCGTTTGGTGTACTTTTTTCCAAGACCCCCTCCTAACCCAGATGATAGCGGATATCTTCCTGAGAGTGACACTGGCTGATCCAGTGCAGGGTACCTGGTGGATTAGCTGACAAGACGTTACAGTTAGGGTAGATGCGAGTTCGTTGGCCATTGGTGTGGTTGTGGAGAGTAATGGAGCCATGGCAGAAGATGCAAGTTGGCTATGACCAGAGCGTGAAGACAAGCATATTAACTTGGCTGAGCTGGACATGGTGCTGCAAGGCATCAACCTTGCATTACAATGGAAAGCAAAAACCATTCACCTACAGATGGACCCTGCATGTGTGCACTGGTGGGTATCAGACACCTTGTCCAGACAATCTAGCGTGCACACCAAAGCACCCTCAGAAATGTTGATTAGACATTGGATTGCCACACTGAGAGGACTGGCCACAGAATGTGAGCTGAATATCAATGTGGGGCTAGTCAAGGCTCATGACACTAGAACCAATCAACTTACTAGGGTGCTGTGACGATGGCTGGAAGAAATCTGCATCATGGTGAAACCCAAAGAAACTGAGTACGCTGTGGCTGAAGAACTAGATGTTGCTCGTATACAGGCCATCCATGAATCCAGGATACTGGTGTGAAGCAAATGCTGTATTTAGTGAATTTGGTCAACCCAAGGGTCCCTAGGGCAGTGGTGCAAGCGGTGGTTAGAGAGTGCAAGGATGTCAATCAATAGATCCGGCCCCAGTGCATTGAAAGCCATGCAGGCTTGATGTATCAGAGAATTGGAGTAGATTTGGAATGGATGCGACCCCTTTTTGGCAAAGGGGTCACTTTGATAGACTGTGGCCCTAGTTATTTTGCCCTTTGGAAGCCATTGCAGCGACAGGACTCGGCCAGCATCATCAAACAGTAGGAAGCAGTTTTTTGTGAAGGAGGGAGGGGTCGCCGAGTGATCGGCTTACAATGACAATGACGCCGTGTTTTGTGGGGAAAGATTGGCACAATTCGTAATTTTCAGTGTGCCCACGTACCATTGGGGAAATTTCACTTCGCCAGTGCTAGTGAAAGACATTCTTCCAAAGAGTTTGATTGTGTCCAGACCAAGCAACAAACCAAATCTGAGCAATTCTCCATTCACAATCAAAACTTCTATGGGAGCGTGGTACCCACGCTAAGCTTGACAACTCTCACTCCACAGTTCCAAAGTGTGCTTCCACCCACCGTAAGCATGCGTTTCCTTTTGCTACCATTCCCAACAGCATTGTCTGCGGGCTAGTGACCATGTGCAACCAGTGTCCACCAGAGCCATTTGAGGTATTTCATCGATTTGAACAGTCCTTTACATGTGCTTTGGGGAGGAGACTGGCGCAGAATTCTCACCCCTTTGCTCGTTTTCCAGACAGTCCCGGGCAATGTATCCCTGTCACTGGCATTGATAGTATGTGATGGTTCTTTGGAGCTTGGCATCTGCACTTCTGGAAGTTTACAGTCACATGCCCTGTGATTGGGTCCATCACACTCATAGCACCTGGTCTGCATATAAATTCCCCTCGACATGCAACACGGTAGCTGTGCGGCCACTGCTGCCTGCTCCACAGTGCTGGTGACATTCTTCAGTATTGCCCAGGCTTGTGCCAGTACTTGTGGTAGATCGAAGTCTTCCATCTAGGAGGACGCTTATATGAGCTGTTCAGCTTGCTCAGGCAACCTGGCAACGAATGCACATTTTAGGCCTTCTTCTGACATACCTCCAAACAGAACCACAAATTTGCACAATTCAGCCAAAAAGACATCAACTGTTTTTCCCAGTTGTAAGTGACCTTTCTGCAAATTTTTCCAATGTGGTGAAGGGGTTCAGGGCGAATGTCGTATAATATGCCTTTTGCATGCAACTAAAATCAGCATGCTTCTCCTCACTTAACTGTTGGTACACTGTATGCGCCACTCAATAGATGTATTAGGATCACAGACTTAATACACTTCACTTAAGACATTAATTCCACCTTTTCCAACTATTCCACCACTGACTGTTCTGAATCCTTTCCGTTGAACAATGGTATCAACTTTGGTTCGAAAGCCATAGTACCAAAATAGCTAGTGTCTTGCTGGTTGGTATTGAGATCTTTTTGCTTTTCCTCGACACTTCAACAACAAATGCAATTGAAAATTCTGGCTCCTTTAATGTATTTTTGAACTGACCATAATTTGCATTAGCGCAAACCTTGTCATCAGCTCTGCTGTGCATGCGCACAGCCATTTTGAGGTTTGTCACCATGTTGTGTGCTTCACCTGTCACCTGCTCTGCAATCGTGAAAAACACAAGCAACCCTAAGGCTCTTGCTTCTTCTATGAAAAGGTTCCTCACACTTATCCTGCTCACGACCATCACATATACAAAAGGAAATTCTCATCCAAGACCATGTCCCTTGAAAATACCTTTAAAGTTACTTAGGCTATGGAGTTAGTGACTAAGGATGTTGCTCAGAAATATTGATTACATACATAAGATTTCTAAAACAAAGCAGAGTTCACAGTTGATACAAAAGACAAAGAAAGGATGTTCTGGGTGAAGAAGACAGGAGTGTCCAGCATGGAATAACAGGTCAAATGTCAAAATAGAAATTCTTTAAAATGATAAAATGGATAAAAATCCATGTAAGAAGATATTCTCTTATGTGTGTAAATTGACATAAAAATAGGTTGTTAAATGGAAACTAATACTGAGTGCTGCCAATTAATTTAAAGGCCACATACTACCAAACTCAGTGGACTGGCCTGGAACATGAATTTTCAAAAGTACAAGAGCAAAACTATACATTAAGCCACATAGCAGTTTATGAGAGCTCAACCTGTATCTTCACTTATAAAACCAGTTGTTTTTCAGAGGTCTCCCCTATCAAACCAGTGTTAAAGAAAAATAGTCAAGTTCAAATCTGAGTCGATTTTAAACATACTCCTATTCCAAGGTTTCTGATGGACATTATTTTACAAGGCTAGATTTTAGTGACACATATTTGTGAATTCCTCTGGAGGAAGTCTCACAAACTAATGATGATAAACATGCATAAAGGCCTTTTAACATATACCCATGCATCATAGACTAATTCATGGAATAACAAAGACCAGTGCATATATCAACAACATTCTAATTTCAGGTGCAACTATGGAAGAACATACTAATTTGCATTTAGCTTCTTTTTTATCTATACGTCAATTAGGTTTTGCACAGAGAATCAGAGGAGAAAAGAAAACGAGGAAAAAGAAAAGGAATAGTCAGCCTTGGCAGCCCATTTTCTTGCACTCTACAAAGATAAATTTTCAACAACTAGGAGAGGAAGATGATTGACCCAGGACTTGCACCAGAACACATTTTCAAAAATGCTGAATTGGGGACAAGGGTGACAATGAGACAGAAGCAGTGGACAGACATGAAAACAGACACCACACAAAACAGCTCAGTGATAAAAAATTTACTATGAAGGAGTTAGAGTTTTGTTTAATGGCATATCAACATCTGTGGGTCATTTAATATGGTAAAACTTACATTGTTTTGTTTTTTATTATAGTATTTAATTATATATATGAAATTTCTAAAAATAGATAACTCAATACATGGTTTGGTGTTATTGAAAAATCCTTTAGGTTTGCTTGTCTAGTAGTATTTTGGGTGATTTTGTCTGAAACTGTCATAGTTTAAGAAAATGTGTTTGACTGTAAGGTGTACTTTGCACATTGAGTATATAGGGGTGTACAATTCCTAAATACAAACTTTCCTGTATTAGGGGACACAGTAAGTTCGGGATAAACTCCCTTTGACGGGAGATCCGCTTTCTTGGATTTGAAGTTTAAGAACTGTCAAGATGTAGAATTCTCAGTTCCTGATGCCTACCACAAAAAGGCAGAACATATTCCCCCAATGAGGGGGCATCAAATTCCTTGGACTGTTTAGGGAACTCCTTGTGTGAGGAAGAAAGAACTATGAGTATGACTCGTCATAAATGTTTTATATGTTGTGACATGTATTAAATATAGTATATGAGCATTCTCCATTTTTCTTAATGTACATCTTTTATTCTGCTGGAGGGCTTGTATTTTAGGTACTGAGCTGTCAGACTACGACAGCCCTATCAACTGGTGACCCCAAATGTGATATTGTTTTTGTTTCACTTATTTTTTTTAACGTCTTTTATTTTGAAAGATATTTATGCACACATATCCTTGCAATTTTTTCCTTATTAGTATGAGAGTTTTTACAAAAAATTTTAAAAAATAGAATGCTCAGGTCCTAAGAATTTAACATGGCTAGGTTTCTTCTTCATATCCAGTTTGTAATTTGTGCTTAGCCACTCAGTTGGTCTATCCACGCATTCACGCAAATGTGTGGCAGTGAAAGAAGAGTGGGAGTGGATAGTATGCCTCGTCAGTAACAGAAAGAAAAGAGTCTCTTGTAACTGAACACATGAAATCAATTTCAAGTGCTGTTGCTGTGTCGTCTTCTTAATAGGCGGATAGCCGAATTTCTACACTGAAAATGATAGTTCTCATAGCTTCTTCCTATGAATTCCTTTTTGCCTGCAGCAATCTTCTTTAGAAGTTTGTCTCTTTTTGTGCATCACCAAGACTCAAAACACCTCTCTCCCTCGGTCCATTCAGGCAGCACTTATATAATCATACCAAAATCCCACATCTGGGTCAATTGCACAATGTGATAATTTACAGGCGCACCAGCATGTAGGTGTTCCTGACATCAAACATGATTCATGATCAGGAGAATGTGAATTCCATCTTCCCAATCGCCCGTTTCTCTTTCCCTGATCTCGGTTAACACACCAGACATATTCGTGTACGCTGTGAGTTGCCACATGCGTGATTTCTCTCACTAGAGGCAGCTAAAGCTAGTGAGATAATACTTCTACTATAATAGTTAGCCATGAGAGAAAAACAGAATGGCCAAACTTATTTTTGTTTTGCCTATCCCACCATTTCACCACTAGGACCCTCTGTTTGTTCCCCTCCAAATGGACATGTATTTTTCATGCAAAGGGTTGACAAATCAGTAGGATAAGCTGTGTGTCATCTGTTTTACCAAGTAGCATGTGGCATCTTAATAGCACACCCCGTCAAAAAACCCATACAAGACATTCTGAGAATAGATAATAGCAAGTTTGACTATGTCAATACACGCTTGTATCCCCCAACTTCTAGAGCAAGAAGAATTAGGACATAGTACCCCATCTTAATTGATGAAAAGGCTACATAAACTAGCCAAGGATACTGTAGATAAGTTTTTTCACAGTGGCTACCAGCGCAATACAAGTTCACACTGGCTTTGTTGGGCGAATCCATCCCCATAGAAGCAGTAGGGGCAGTGGTAGACCACGTGGCTTAACGATTTGCCACACAGACGTCCATGGTGTCCCATGTGGACGACTCCACTGTTAGTTTATTTTGGGAGCTAAGAGAAGAACAGAGGTGGTTACTAGCTTGTGTAGACTAATTGGCAGATGTCATTGCAAAATTGTCTGTCTACAAAAAGTCAAACTGTAGTTACAGCAAGTTTCAGTTGCAGACCAGAGAACGCGAAAAAAGCCTCTATGTTGGAAGTACAAGAGATTTTGGGGAAAAAGCAAACTCCTGCATCCCACCATGCTCCTATAATTAGCTGGGCGTCCTCATCTAGTGGCATCCTTAGCTTTGGCTGCCTGCTTTATGTGACTGATAAGGAGTCTAAAATATCATTTCTCATAGATAGTGAGGCACAAGTGTTGCTTCTACCAGCAACAAGTGGGGTCAAATGTTCTTACCCTAGTAAATTTACTCTGCAAGCTGTAAACAGTTTGCTATACATACACTATGCTCACATAGGTTGTGCCATATTGGGTACTGATTTTTTTAAAAATTTTGGACTCTTAGGGAATCTACACTGCCGGTGTCTGAGAAACCAGGAAACACATCTGAAAGCATGTGGATTGGTTAAGTCTGGTACTTTGCGTCCCACTGTGGCACAATCAAGTGAGGAGGATGTTGTCAGTCAACTGATTAAAGAATACCCTTCAATAACTATCCCTTCTTTTAATAAGGTAGTGCCGTCACATACTAACACTCACTATGTAGAGACTATTGATCTACCTATCCATAATAGGGCCAGATGCCTAGCACCCAAAAAATCAAAGGCTGCTAAGGCAGAATTCCAACAGATGATAAAGTTGGGTATTATTTATCTCTCAAAAAGCAAGCGGTCTTCACCACTTCATCTCGTTAATAAAAGTCCAAAATATGGTGTGCTTGTGGTGATAACAGAGCACTAAATGCTGTTACCAAACCTGGTACCCAATACCACATATACAGGACATAACAGTTGCTCAGAATAACTGGATCTTTAAGAAACTTGACCTAATCTAGACATACCACCAAATACCCGTAAAGCTGAAACACAACCCTAAAATGGCAATTATCACACCTTCTAGTCAACTTGAGTTCCTTATATGTCCCATTTGGCTTGTGAAATGTAGCCCAGATATTCTAAAGGTTTATTGACGGGGTGTTGCAGGACTTACCATTTTTCTATGCATACATAGACGATGAGTTAATAACTAGCCAGAATGAACAGGAACACACAAGTCATGTTAGCCAAGTGTTCAAATGATTCCAGCAATAGTGTTGTGATCAACCAACTCAAGTGCGTTTTCGGGCAACCTGGTCACATTTTTAGGCTACCATATTTTGGCAGATGGAATTTCCCCATCCCTAATACCATGGGATAACTGCATGCATTCTTAAGGTTAGTTAATTTTTACCGTAGGTTCCTTCCCCATTATGCACATGTACTTTTACTATTGACAAACATGTTAACCAATGTAAAAAACAGCAGTGTAAGATTGTTGGAACACACAGTATCAGCATTCAAGAAAGTGAAAGAGATGCGGTTGGATACAATTAAGTTGCCCCACATACAACCCAACTGTGAACTGTGCCTGGCGGTAGATGCTTCAATAATTGGAACTGGAACAGTTCAGCAACAGAAGTCAGTCTGAATGGAGACCAATTTCTTTATTCTCCAGGAAATTGATGGAGGTGGAGACAGTACAGTACTTTTGGCAGCAGTTTTTACTGCAACATGACACTATCGGCAGTTTTTGGAATATTAGCAATTCCATATTTTGACGGACCACAAGCTCTTATTAGGCGCCCTGAAGTCCTCATTGGAGAAATACTGCTCACCGGAAATTTGGTAAATGGACAACATCCTCCAGTTCACATTGGACATCAGACACATTAATGGAGTAGAAAACATCCCTGCAGATGCTTTATTTCATGGAATTAATTCTTTTCTATTGGAACCTTCCATTGATATACACACCTTTTCCAGCAGAAAAAAACCATGTTGTAGTTAGTAAAGATCAGCTATCCTGACAGTGCATAAAAGATAATTTCTGACACAAGCATGGGCAAGTTATGTCCATAGGTACCTGCATCTTTATGCATAGACATTTCCCCTGTGATGCATAGCCTGTCACATCTTGGAACTAATGCATCCATGCGCTTGTTAACTGACAGGTTTGTCAGGTCACAAATTAAGGCAGATGTAAGAGGATGGACGAAGATGTGGCTGAAGTACCAGAGAACTAAGGTTGGTCAATATACTCATGTTTCTGTCGGTGAATTTCCTGCACTGGTACCTGTTGACGGGCATTGACAGATTCTCCAGGTGGTGCGAAGCATGTCGATGTCAGATATGTTGGCATACACTACAGCCAGAACATTCTTTGCTGGTTACGTTGCAAGGTATGGTGTACCAGAAAGAGCGACGACAGACAGAGGGCCCCAGTTCAAATCTGAACTATTTCATAAATTGTCACAACTTCTGGGCACCAGGAACATCCACACTACAGTGTATCATCCCCAAGTAAATGGCATGGTGGAGAGACTAAATTGCAGCTTAATGACTTCCCTGCATGCGGGGCTGACCAGCACCAAATGGTAGGAAAATCTACCAATGGGACTTTGTACTACAGTGAAGAAGGAGTTGGACTGTTTGGCTGCAAAAGCTTCGTATGGAACTACATTGCGGTTACCGACACAGTTCTTTGATCTCCCACAAAAAGTTGTGGATATGACATCTTTCATTGATAGACTTTCCAGTAAAATGTCTGGGATGGCCTATTCCCCAGCAGGACAGAATAGAAGAGATAGGTATACATGCCCAAACACTTAAAATCCTGCACCGACATATTTATTTGGGATACAGCTAGGAACCACTTACTGCAACCCTCGATTCATGGACCTTACAAAGTTGTTGCAAAGAAAGACATATTATACCATTCTAATTAAGAACAAGCCCCAGACAATTTCTATCCACAGACTGAAACCAGCAGTTTTAAAAGACAAGTATTAAGTTGGTTGGTTGGGTTTAATGGCATATCAACCTCTATAGGTTATTCAATGCCAAAGCCTGTTTACACATATGTATGGTTTGTAAACACATAATTTAATGATACCATACTAAAACCAAACAACTCATTTACTTGCTTATGAGTAAGTATTTTCAAGTATTTCTATATGACATTAGTTTATTTAGTGATGATAGTTTTTTTTAAAATTTTTTAAAATTATTTCTCACTACTATTTCTACTAACACAAACATAATGATATTTCAATTCAGCAATAATTTGCTTTCAGTTGATTAGTTTGTTGTGTTTTCAGGATTGTAACCAAGTCTATATTTTCCAGTACAACCCGGTCTTTTTCAAGAACGACAAAACATTATCCATGTGGACGTTCTCAAATAAGTCCTTCATGGTATTTGTGTGGAAATAGTACTTTCTGGTGTCATTAAAAACTTTACACTCAAGGAGAACGTGTTTGATTGTGCAGGGCATTTGGTATGTCGAGCACAGTGGTTGCTGTTCTTGCTTGAGTATAAAAGAGTGCATAAGTCTGCTGTGACCAATACGCAATCATATTATTGTTACTTGTTCTTTTCACGATTTTTTGAAGGCTGGACACCATTCTCCCAAAAAGTGTTTAACCTGGAATAGTTTATTATCGGTATTTCTATTCCAGCGTTGTTGCCATTCTTTATGGAGAAAATTATTTATTTTAGGTTTCAGATCAGTGTATGGGATCCTGTACTTGTCGGGGGTCAAGTATAAAGCCGATTTTGCTGCCTTGTCTGCTCTATGATTTCCTCTCACCCCAATGTGGCTTGGAATCCAGCAAAAAACGATTTCTTTGTTTGATGTTGAGTGTAGTCTGCAAAGTAGTTTGACAATAAGTGGGTGCTCTAGTTTTTTTTTGCTTATTGATAATAGAACAGAGAGCAAGTCTGAGAATATGATGAAATTTTTGTGCTTTTCTTTTGAGAATGTCGAGAGCCAAGTCTATTACACAGGCCTCAGCTGTGAAAATAGAACTTTCCATTGGAAGAGCTTTTGTTTTTATTATTTTGTTTAAGACTGCTGCACATGCTGTTTTATTGTTGTCTTTAGAGCCATCTGTATAGATACATAGGTAGTCGGGATGCTGTTGGAGGATATTTTGATGTTTTTCCTGGTAGGTGAAGGGATGTGTCTTTGTTTTATGGAGTTGATTAAGTTGGAGGTTAACTTTTGGATTTTTAATGATCCAAGGTAGTATTTGTGGCAAGATGCTTTTATGGATATTATTTTGAGGGATGGTGGTTTCTTTGAGAATAGGCTCCATATGGAGGACAAATGGTCTAATTGATTTTTCCTTTTGGTCGAAATATTGTCTGTATTTTGGATTAAAAGTGCGGTCATATGCTGGGTTAGATAGAGAAGATTTCAGTTTGGTATAATACTGAAGGGCTAATTTTATTCACTTCTGATCTGTAGAGGTGCTTCGTGAGTTTCAGCATTTCGGCTGTCAATTGGATAAGTTCTAAATGCTCCAATTACCAGTTTTAAGCTTTCATGGTGAATAGGGTCAAGCTGTTTCAGATAAGATTTCCTGGCAGATCTATATACGAAAATGCCATAGTCAAGTTGAGAACGGAGAAGAGTTCTATATAACTTAATTAGTGTTTGACGGACAGCTCCCCACTCTGTGTGGGCAACGGCTCGCAAAAGTTGTTGGGCACAGGCTGATTTGTTTTTTAAGTATTTTATGTGTGGGATGAATGAAAGTTTTTTATCGAATATTACACCGAGGAACTTGTATTTGTTAACAACTGGTATTTTGGAGTCATCAATTTTTAAGACAGGGTCATTGTGCAGTTTCCTGAAAGAGCAAAAATGCATGCATTTAGTTTTTGATTTGGAGAATTTGAATCCATTTTCTCTTGCCCATTTATTTACTTTGTTTAAGTTTAGTTGGAGTTGTCACTCTACTATGTTCATATGAGTGGCCCGATAGCATATGACAAAGTTGTCGACGTAGAGAGCACAGTCGATTGAGGGGGTTAGACATTTTACAATATTAATTTTGATGGAGAAAAGAGTAACGGAGAGGATGCTGCCTTGTGGAACACCCTCCTCTTGATATTGTGAGTCTGAAAAGGTGGATCCCACGCATACCCTAAATGTTCTTTTGAAGAGAAAGTTTTTTTATGAACATTGGCAGTCTTCCTCTTAAGCCTAGATCAAGTAGGTCCCACATTATACCACATTATTTCCACGTAGTGTCATAAGCCTTCTCCAAGTCAAAAAATACTGCCGTTAGATGTTGTTTTCTGATGAAGGTTTCTCGTCGTATCAAATGACTATGGTTCTCCTTTTCCAGAATCCTGTTTGCATATTTGTTATTAGACCATTTGTCTTGAGACAATGAGTTTCAATGAGTTTACCCTCTTTACTTCTGTTACACCTTGTTTCTTCATTTCTTTTTTTATTTCTTCAATTGTGCATAATGACAATTCCTTACTTCTTACAACCCCTTTACTTATATTCAAGGATTTGTGAGGGTAAGCTTTTACATTTATAGTATGGAATTTAGTCATTTTCAGTAGGAAATCGGTATTTTTCCTTTTATCTACTTCAACGAGCAGAGTTTAATTTTCTAGTTTTTTTTACGTGGACGGGGGTCATATTACTAGATATTACTTTTTTAATTAAAAATAGTGATAGGCTTGTTATTGGCGTTTCTGTGGATTCAATTATTATGAATCTGGGGAAACTTGCCACACCTTCGTAGTCCGATTCAGTTTCCGTTAGGGTACGTTTCAGTTTTTTTGATGAAGAAAAAGCCATGATTGCTAATTGTTATTCGATGGTCTTATGCTCCACCACCCACCATGGAGTCCAACTTAAGAAGGGAATGAACCAAGGGGGCAACCCATTCACTTTGGGTGAGACAGGGATACAATACCAGTATACTCATGCAAAGAGTATGATTCTGAGCCTCTGCCAAATTCTGCTTTTAAAAACAACAATCTCACAGTGGTCATAAGTCCTACTTCGCAGCACAATTGACCCTCAGCCCCCGCCTGTTGTATTTTGACCTTTGACCCGGCCAAAAATGCCATTCCAAGGTGATGCACCGGAAGGAGGTGACACATTCTAATGGCAGTTATGAGAGGAAATCGCATGGGCGGAAATTGGCTGATGAAATGGGACGAGGTAAAAAAATCCCCACAGTACACTCATAGACTGATGCACCGGAAGAGAGTAACCTGTGAACTGCATGACAGTTATTTCCACTTAATGATGATCAAACATGTGATTCCAAAAATCGAGTAGGCGACTAAGTGGGCGTTGGACTATTATATAACTCAGTCAAGACGGGAGTTTCAGTTAGAGACGGAGTTATAGACGAGATGTGGTAGGGAAAGCCACACCAGGCTGAAGGGGCTTGGGGCTCTGATGAGTTGGGGTCCAGAGAAGATGCTGATAAGATGCAGTAAAGAAAGCCATCATCCAGTAGAGAGCTGGGCTGCTGGGCCTCCGGTTGAGCATCAGGAGAACAAGAAAGACACAACACTGACGGCCATAAGAGTAGGGGTCAAAATGTTGCAGTTATGTTCGGTCTTCAACTCCCTCTCACATGCAAACCTTGAGTAACCCTTTTCGAACCCTTACGATAAAGTGAGAGGTACATATATTTATAAAGAAGTCTTCCTGCGTCTGTTTATTTATTGTGTCGTTATGATGCTGTAGATGACAATATAACACCGCCTTCTAGCACATATGGAATAAAGGGTTGGGAATAGTTCTACAAAAGTAGATCGAATAGTTCCACAAGAGCAGATAGTACAATACGATTAGGGAAAAAAACAAACTAACATATGTGCTGAGGCATGTCGGGACAAGCTGATTAATTGGATCGAGCCCAATCTGACTGCCCGTCAAACCAAGTAAGAATCAAAGTGATGTGTTGCAAGCCATTGACCACTCTGTCGCAGGATCAATGACTGCTCAACCACCAGGGTTCCATCCTAGTGCCTTACGGGTTGCCACCCACAGCCAACAGGTGGCCTCATTAGGGGGTCTTACCCCTCTACAGAGGTGCAGTCGGCGTATTCTACAGTCGCAGCTGACAGGGCAAACAAGTATTAAGAAGTAACACACTTCCTGTATTAGTCTATTAGAAATGCCCCGACAACAAAAACAATCATGCTTAAAACAACATATTCTGGTAGGCATGTAAAATAGTCTAAACATTTTTATAATTTTCTGTCTAAATAGAATGTATAATTGCACGCTTTAATTTTCAGATACTCTGTACTGGCTAATATAGTAGGATTCCTAAACACAAACTCTCCTGTGTTAGGGGACACAGGAACTTCAGGATAAACTCCCTTTGGTGGGTTGGGAAATTTGCTCTTTTGGATCTGAAGTCTCAGACTGTCAAGACATAATTCTCAGTTACTGATACTGATTACCAAAAGGCAGAACATACCCCCTCCCAACAATGAGGAGGTGTCATATTCCTTGGACTGTTTAAGGAACTCCTTGTGTGAGGAAGAAAGAACTGTGAGTATGACTCGTAGATATTTTATATGTTGTGACATGTATTAAATAAGTGCATACGGTTTTTCTTAATTAATGTACCTCGTTTATTCTGCTGGAGGGCTTGTATTTTAGGTACTGAACTTTCAGACGACAACAGGTGTCCTCTCTTTTTGGGTGATGTTGAATGTGGCCAATGCCAAGTCTGGAAAGTATCACTTCTTTTCTGTTTCTTCTGTAATCTGCTGACCACTCACCAGTGCTTATTGTGTATTTGATCATCCCATGATTTTTGTCATTTTGTATTGGATATGTCTGTCAGGAGGGCTTTTTTTTCAGCTTTGCTTTCCCTTTCATTTCCATGAACATGAATTGGTATCCAGGTAAGAATAATGCTATTATTTTTGGAAAGAGTGTTCATTTTGTCAAGGAGTCATGTGATGAGAGAAGTTGATGTATTTTTGTTCTGTAGGGGACTGATTTGGAGTCTGAATGGATGATAAATTTAGAGGATTTGTAATTAGCTATAATATTCATGGCTAGGCCAATAGCTGTGACTTCTGTGGATGAATTGTCATACATTGTTCAAGGCTCTAAATTATGTCTGGTTGTAGAAGCTTCCTCAATTAAAGTAGGTGTTGTTTTGGTTTCTTCGTTTAATGGTATATCACCTTTTAGGGGTATTTAATGCAAAAGGCATCCTTGTAGAAGAAAAGTACTCTTTAACCCATAGCTTGAACGTAACAGTTCAGACTTGCTTACAGTAATGTTTAACTTCACTTTGATTCAGTTTGTTTTATGGCACATCAGTCTCAATGAGTCACATTTAATGCTGAAAGAAGTGTAGATATAAAATAATCATTCTTTGTAGAAAGATCTGGTTTTGTTAACATTCCTTGTAGAAAACAGTTTGTAAAAATCTCGGGGTGTATATATATTTTTTGGAACAGTCCTACTGCCTTCAGGAATCCCAAAATATCATTCAGATTGACCTGCTTAAAAAGGACCTTCTGGCCACCCATCTGATAATACCGAGAATAAATTTCATTGAAACCAATACATTTTATCAATATAAGTTCCATTATAAATGGCAAATAACAGTATAGAATGGAAGATCTTCTCTAAGCACATGAGTGTGTTATGCGTGTGTGGCCTAAGTGGAGTTGAGCAAGAATTACTTCCTCTTTTATCACTCTTCGGTAACTTTGATATTTCTCTTTGATTGTTGGTTGAGTTGTTTTCCATTTATTGTTTGTACAGGTTTTCCAAAGAGTTTGCCATTTGTTATGAAGCTATTAATTATTGGTTTCAAATCCATATATGGAATTTTGCTGTTTTTATACTGTGTACTGATTCTTTTGACAGCTTTAGTAATTTTTTCATACCTACAGATACCAACGTGGCTCAGTATCCAACAGAAGATAATTGTTTTCATGTTGCAGAGGTTATTGACTCTGTTGCAAAGTTTAATAATTAGTAGATTGTTCATATTTCTATTCTTTAGAACCAAAAGTGAGGATTTTGAGTTTGAATAGACCATGAACTTGCTTGACCAGCTATTTTTGATTATGTCCAGTGCCAAATCAATGGCTGTTAACTCAGCAGTGTAAATTGATGCTATTCTTGGCAGTCTCTTCATGCATTATTTGCTGCCATAAGTGGCAGCACCTCCCACAATGTCTTTATACTTAGATCCATCTGTGTATATATATTTGAAGTTAGAATGGTGGCCATCTATGTTTGGAAATTCTTCTTGACATGTAATTGGGTTTGCTCTGTTCTTTAAGCATTTTGCAAAATCAAGAATAAAATCTGATTGTTTCAATTGTCAGGGTGGAGTTTTCCAGATGATTGATCGGAGCATGTGACTAGAGTCCATTTCCATTTCACTGGTGAGCTCAATGATATGGAGACTGAATGTTTTAATAGGTTTTGTACAGTTTTAAATACAGTTATAGGAAGGGTTTGATGGACATGATAATTTAGTAATATTTTGGAGTGCTACCTTTTGTCTCCTCAGTGATAGAAGGGTTCTATTTGCTTCTATATAGACTTCCCCCAGAGATGTGTCAAAGGCCCTCAGTACGAGTCTTAGTCCTCAAATTACTTCTACTTTTTTAAGTTCTTGCTGGTCGGCCAACACTTGCATGTCCGTATGAAAGTGTCCATAGGAGAACGTCACATATAGGTTTATCCTTACTTCTCCAGCAGTGTTACACATGTCTTGTTCATCTTATTTGGATGGTTTTCGAGATGGGATGTAAGTGTCTGTACAGCAGCTGTTTTGTGGAATGTCAATTCCAGGATTTGTTCAATATGGCTCAAAGCATTCTTGTGCAGTTCCTGTCTAGCTTTTTCTCTCTATGCTTAGTCAGCAGCCATATGGTGCATTCATATAGTAGAATTGACATAACTGCTGCCTGAAAGAAATTGCATTTTATTTGATCAAATAGGTTTGACTTCCATATGATCAATAACCTATGGATAGCAGTCCATGCTTTCGTTAGTTGAATATTGATGTCATTTTCAGTAGATGAGATGCTTCTGAGGTATGTGAACTTGTCCACTCATTTTCAGAAAACCACCATTTCGAGTGGAGATGTCTCCTTCTTGATTAAAACACATGTACTCCATTTTGTCTGCATTCACATGGAGGCCACTAATACCACTTGCTGCTTGCTCCAGACTGTGCAGCATGGATTTGGCTTGAATAGGAGTACTTGCCAGAAGTGCTATGTCATCTGCATAGTCTGTGTGGAGTATCGCCTGCTTCTTGCCTTTTCTTAGGGTAAAGCCATTTTCTTTGATTAGATCTATTGACGTTCAAAATTTGTAGTCTGGGCAGATTATGAGCAGAATGCATTTCCTTGCAGAACACCAGCAACAATGTCAAAGAAGTCTGTATCTACATCTGGTGAGCAAACTTTTACTGTTGTGTTTTTATAGAGCATCATTATGGCTGCGACAGTTTTTTTGGGGGGAGACCATATGCTAGAAGTATCTGCACTATCTTCCCTCTGTGTATGGATTCAAATACATTGGAGAAATCTACAAATAAGATTGTTGTCTCAAGGTTTTTAACACAAACTCCTATGATTTGATGGACTGTCAGAATCTGCGATGTTGTGGATTGGTTTCTCCGAAAATCATTTCGAATCTTTCAAAGAATTTTCTCATTTTCTGGTTCGATGTGGTTGAGTAGCAGAGCATTATAAATCTTAGCCACTATGGAAGCAAGGGTTATGCTATAGTAGTCTTGGCAATTCCAACATTATCTTTCTTGGGGAAAGGGAGGATGCAGCCTTTTGTACACAGTTTAATTGTCAAAAACCTTTCTATTTCAAGCTATTCAGTTTAGTCAAACTGTTCTAATTCAAACAATTCAGTTTAGTATAAGTATAGTTTTTGTTTACACACAGTTAAATGTCAAAACAGTTCTATTTAAAACAATTCAGTTTAGCAGTTGAAATTTAAAACAATTCAGTTTAGCATAAGTACACAGTTTAGTTTTTATTTGACCCATAGATAGGACCCTATCAGAGTGTACCAGGGAGTGATGGCAATGAAGAGGTACCCCACATTCCCCAAAGCTCTAGCATTACTGGAACTGCACCATCAGATTGTTTAGTGTCATATCTAGGAGAGGGGGGGTCTTACTCCTCTGTAGAGATTGCAGTCAGTGTATTCTACAGCCCCAGTCAACTGGGCAAAGTTTTGGTAGGAGAATGTTTTTTTTCGTTGGTTTTGTTTCATTATCAGTTTCAAGTTTTTTAAATGTATTCTTTGTTTCTTCTTGAGCTCTATAATAGGTAATTCTCAGGAGTTCTTGGAAATTTGTTCACTCATTTGCACTTAACTGCAATTTTTTAAAATTAGCTTAAAGTATTTGTTTTCTTGTTTTGTTTCTATTTGGTTGGTCTGATTCAGCTCAAGCTACACTGGCATATAATTGTGTTCCTATATAAGACTTGACAATCTTTCTGGTTTCGAGGAAGGTACATGTTTTTTGTGTTTTATTTGCTTTATTTTTTTTCTTCACATATTTTTGAGAATGCCAGGTGGTTCTTACAGTAATTTGCATAGCTCTTCTTTTTTTGGCATTTATCTTCAGTATGAGATGAATTTTTTTTCTCCAAACCTGCCACGCACTTGTTGCCCTCTGCATGTGTTCTTTTAGTGCCCAAATTTCTGGCATTGAAGCACTATAATGTGGAAGCAATTTTTATTTCTTAAGGAATTGTGGGTAAGATGAATGTGAGTATATAGGTGCTTGTCACTACAACTGCACAATTACTTCTAATGCTGAGTCTTTTATGTTCAGTGACATCCTGTTTATGCAATGCCATTTGATCTCTTTTGTTGCCAGACTCAGTTCCCGGTTTCTTACAGCTCCTTTACAAGAGTTTAACCTCTCATTAGACTATATTCTATTTTTAGTATATTTTCTGTGTTTATCTCGTTCACTTCCACTAAGAGATTTCTGTTTATGAGTGTTTTAACTGATTTTGGGTTCGATCTGCTAGTTATCACTCTTTCAATGAAAAAGAGTGACAATTTTCTGAGGTATATTTTTTTAATGATTCTATTATTATGTACTTAGAAAATTCTTTATAAATTTCAGTGTGAAAATTTGACAATTTAGATTTTTTTTTTTGAGTGAGCCAAAAATAGGGCAATCATTCTACTTGGCATAAATATTGCATGTAGAAGATATGGTACCTTGATTACCTACTACTGTTCAACATCCAATTCATCAAAGGAATCAACAACATTTCTTCAGGCACATCAATACATTGATCTCAGTGTTAATTACCAATCCTTTATCAAAGCAAAGTTGACAGGAAAACAAGTACAGAAGTTGGTGGATGATAACTAAATCTTTGAAATCTATGAAAATGTGTTCATGGCAGCATAGCAACTATGATATAGTATGTGACATCAATACCAGTTACATATTTTTGTTCCAGACACATTCACACTTGATTATGTGTAAAAGCTCTCAAGTTTCTTACAAATCTGTTTGACCCAGCATGAAGTCTGACATTCAGAATTGGACAAAATGCTATGTTCCCTGTCAAAAAGCTCAAGTTGGAAGATATATACTGTCATACTCACTGGTTCATTATAGTTATCTTTTTTATCAATAAGCTCACTCAAAGAGTTCTGGACATTACTTCTTTTTTTTTTTTTAGATAGTATAACATTGAAGAGAGTAAATCTAGCATACACTTCTCATGCGTTGAGATGTAGATCGACATATGTCTCTCAAGAATTTACAAAATTTGCAGGATTCAGCAAGGTTCTATTCTTTGTGGCCCTTATATCCAAGTTTTTTTTTTTATATAGGTCCAAGTTTTTTTTACAATCCTCATTAAAAATTAACCTGAATGCTTCCTTAGACAAACTTAAACTTACTTTTTTAATGCCTTATTTCTTGATACAAGTAATCCAGTGAAATAAGACTCTCCTGCATGATCAGTGGGTAATGATCCAAAAGGTGTGAAGTGGCCCAGAAATTTATTCTCTGAACATGTTGTGATGATTGTGAGCAGGATAAGTGAGAGGAACCTTCTCATAGAAGAAGCAAGAGCCTTAGGATTGCTTGCATTTTTCACAATTGCAGAGTGGGTAGCAGGCGAGACATACAACATGGTGGTAAACCCGAGAATGGCTGCGCACACATGCAGCAGAATTGACAGTGAGGTTTGCGCTAATGCAAATTATGGTCAACTCAAAATACATAAAAGGATCCAGAATTATTCATTGCTGCAGTTGCTAGTTGAGGTGTATAAGAGTTTGGATTGTGCATTGTGAAAACAGAACGGGAAAGACCTCATTACCAACCAGCAAGACACAAGCTATTTTGACACTATGGCTTTCAACCCAAAGTTGATAGCATTGGTTGAAAGAAGTGATTCAGGACAGTTTGCGGTGGAATGGTTGGAAAAGGTAGAATTAATGTCAGTTGAGCGGAGTGAAGCGCATTGAGTTTGTGATCCTGATATGTCTATCAGGTAGTGCATACGCAGTGTACCAATAGGGTAGATGCGAGTTTGTTGGCCATTGGTGTGGTTGTGGAGAGTAATGGAGCCATGGCAGAAGGTGCAAGCTGGCTACGACCAGTGTGTGAGGACAAGCACATTAACTCAGCTGAGTTGGACAGTGTTGCAAGGCATCAACCTTGCATTACAATGGAAAATGAAAACCATTCACCTACGGATGGACATTGCATGCGTGCACTGCTGGGTATCAGAAACCTTGTCCAGACAGACCAGAGTTAGCACTAAGGCGCCCTTGGAAATGTTGATTAGATGTTGGCTTACCATACTGAGAGAATTGGTCACAGAATATGACCTGGATATCGATGGGGAGCTAGTCAAGGCTCATGACAATCAAGCCGATCAACTTACTAGGGTACCGCAGTAATGGCTGGAAGAAAACAGCACAGTGGCGAAACCCAAAAAAACTGTGTGCTGTGGCCGAAGAATTAGATGTTGCTCGTATACTGGCCATTCATTAATCCAGCAGACACCCTGGTGTGAAGTGAATGTTGTATTTTGTGAACTTCGTCCAACCTAGGGTCCCTAGGGCAGTGGTGCAAGCAGTGGTTAGAGATTGCAGAGAGTATCAATCTATAGATCCGGCCGGGGTGCATTGGAAGCCAGGCAGGCTTGATGTATCTGAGGATTGGAGTAGAGTTGGAATGGATGTGACCCACTTTGAAAATCAATTCTATCTAACGCTGATGGATTGCAGCCCTAGCTGTTTTGCCCTTTGGAAGCCATTGCAGTGCCAGGACTCGGCCAGCATCATCAAACAGTTGGAAGCAGTTTTTTGTGAAAGAGGGCCGCCAAGTTAACTGCTCACTGACAATCGCGCGTCATTTTGTGGGGAAAGATTAGCACAATTTGTAAAGGTGTTGGGTGTTCGTCTGTGTTTTTAGTGTGTCTACATACCATCAAGGAATGGGATAATTAAAAGATCCCATCGTACAATAAAGTGTATTGTGACAAGAACACGTTATTCAATCCAGGAGGCAGTGTACTGGCACAACGTTATGCTAAAGGACAATGAAATGGCTTCAACAGCGCCAGCCAACTTAATCTACACCTATAAGGTCCGTTTGAAGGGTTTTGATGCAGTTCTGCCACAGGATGTTACAATCTCTAACCCTTACATTGTAGGAGATGCTGTCTGGATAAAGATCTTGCATGGAAGATTTATGATGCAATTTGATAGAGGCACAGTGATGAGAATCTGTAGACCACACTCAGTCTGTGCTAACGGAATACCACACCATGTGAAAGACGTCCACCATACCGCCAGTGACCATGTTACTCCTTTAAACCCTTCAGATGATGAAGCACACCCAATGGTATACAAAGCAGCAGGGGAGAACTCAGCAAGTAATGCGCCTGGTGGCCTAAAGCAGGATGAGTTTATCGATACATCTGAAGATAATGTTAGCGATGAAACAGTTGATGCCATTAAGATGGAGCAGTGAGCAAGAGCCTGAAATTTGTACCACTGAAGCAACAAGTGAATCCACACCATTGAGACAGAGTGGCAGGAAAAACGACCTGCTCCACATTATCCTATATGTGATCCTGAGATTAGGGAGTAGTGCAATGGTCATGAGCAGGATAAGTGTGATGCTTCTTTTCATAGAAGAAGCAAGATCCTAGGGTTGCTTGCATTTTTCCCTAGTGCAGAGTGGGTGGCAAGTGAGGCATACGTGGTGGCAAACCCGAGAATGGCTGTGTGCATGCACAGCAGAACTGACAACGAGGCTTGCACAAATGCAAATTATGGTCAACTCAAAATACACAAAAGGAGCGAGAATTTTTCATTGCTGCAGTTGTTTGTTGAGGTGTATAAGAGTTTGGATCGCATGTTGTAGAAGCAGAAAGGGAAAAGATATACATGTTTTGGACTTAGTCGTAGAATGCTAACAATGTAGTTTCTTACATTTTCTTTTTAAAGTCTGAATAGAAAATACTCTTTCCTGTTCTTTCTAAAACATTCTTCTTTTTTTTTTGCAACTGTATAATATATTTAATAACTGTTTTTTGAGGAATTCATTTTCTCTTGCCATCTAACTGCAATGCTAATATTTTTCTGGAGTTTGGGTACTCTTTTCCTTTCTATAAGAAATAAAATTAAAACAAAAGATTTGGCTCTCTATTTAAGGTTAAAAGGAACTTAGATATTATCTACCTTTAACTTGAGAGAAATATCTCCTTTTGATGAGTAGATGGGGGAAAAGGGACTTGTTTGCTGACTATCAAGATGTAAAGACATGAACAGTTGATTTCTTCCTGTACACAAGTAAGGTGCTATAAAATTTACTTTTCAGGATAAATTGTACAATTAGACAATGTGTATAATTGTGCAAAATGAACCAGTTACTAAATCTCACCAAAAATGCCTTTGTATTTTGCATTCCTTTCTCATTGGTACTTGTTTCCCAACTGGCATCTGCATATATTACACATGACAGACTAATGTAATACAAAATAAAAGATTTTTACACACTAATATTCATAAAACCTCAGCATATAAATACAAAATGTTCTATCTAAAAAAAAAAAAAAAAAAAAAAAAAAAAAACTTTTCAAGTTAACTATATACTGATTAACTATAAAATAATGAAGAGTGATTCTGTTGCTGTCTTTCCAGCTAAAACTATTTAAAATATACTGAATGTAATTTTGATTAAAATTCGAAACTAAGTACTTGCATTAAACTCACCTATTTGACATGTGTAATCTGTAGCACCAAAAATTAGTTCTGGGGCCCGGTAATATCTTGAACAAATGTAGGACACATTTGGTTCTCCTCGGACTAATACTTTTGCGCTGAAAAAGAATATTACAAAACTTGAAGGAAAAATTTGTGAAAGATGAACAATTCTTAAACAATGTAACAACCAGGACCAGATATACACATAAGACTGCTTAGAAACAGTAGGTACGGTAAACAAAGTTCAGTAAATTCTAAGATCAAATACACATTAAAAATTTGGGTACCTAGTGTAGGGTGATTATTAGCAAGTTTATCTTTAATTACAACTGAATGTAAGCATTGTTAATTTTTTTTCAAACTGTGCAGTATAAATATTCCAATATAAATGCCAAAAAGGAAATACAGTAGAAAGAGTTACGAAACTATTGTTTTGTTTTTTTTAATATCCCATAATTGGACATTGTCAAAAATTTGGATAAGTGTTTTTAGAAAAATCTTGCCTTTATTTCATTCTAAAGCAGTGGTTTTAATTTTGGAATAACTTTTGTAAAATTCAACAAATTCTAATAAAATTGATATTATCTTGTAGAGAATCTTAGCTAAAGTAACATTTGGACTTACCTTGAAGTGATATAAACAAATTTTTAGCAATTATATATATATATATATATATATATATATATATATATATATATAAAATTTTCTTGTTTTTTTTTGTAAAGTAACACAAAACTACAAATAAAAGGTGTTTGGGTACTAAAATATAAAATTTTAACATCCACGAACTGAGGTATGCTTAATGTTCAAATATGTTGAATATCTGTTCTCTCCACTCAATCAACAATAAAAATATTTTAACATTCTAGCTACCTCCATGCACACATGGTGAAGAAGAAGGAAAAAAAAAGAAAAAGTAACAAAAATTTGGACAAAGGTTTTATTAAAACTGTGTCTTTAGGAAGAAAGTTTATATTACTCAAATTATATATAAACAAACACAGAGACTGACATTAGAATGTTTGGAAAGTGTTACAATAGTCATCCAACGGAATGAGTCTCTGACAGTATTAAATAAGGACCTGCTCAGTTTATCAAAATAATCTTAAGAAATACTTATAATTTAAATATCTTGTTTGTAGCTTTGATTTTAAGATACTTTTCATTTTTCAAAAAAGCTCAACAAAATTATTTAAATTTATTCCAAGAAATTCCTCTTATAAAATATAATTTTCATAAATATATTCATAAAAAATAAATTTGATTGAAATCAACTATTTAGCAGATTAAATGTTTGGCTTGTTATGTAGTCTCAATAGATATTTAGGTATTATATTAATAATTGCAAGTGTCCACTATACTGACAGGGTGAAAGATCAGGCCACTCCTAACTTTGGGATGGGTGCAAGTTTTTAAATAGTAATTTGTAGTTTTATTGTGTATTTTATATTTTCATAATACCTTTTTGCATATTTCAGCTATATAATAATAGGGTTTGATATAGTAGTGTTCCAATTTTTTTTTATTAAGAAATTGGGGGGGGGGGGAGAAGAGAGTAAAATTTTAGCCTGTGATGAGGAACGAAGGTGCATAGGTTCAAGACCAGCCAAATTCACACATTTAATTACCTTTAATTTTGCAATGTTTGGAAAGTGTTACAATAGTCATTCAGTAACCAATTTACTTGAGGGTGGCATACCCCACAAATTCCAGTAGTCACAACTACTGAAATTCCTCTATTATTGAGTTTTATTCTTTAAACACATTATGTGAGGTGGTGATTCTTACATGTTTTCCTGTTAATCTTATGCTTATGCAAAAATCAGCAGATATATTACTATTTCTAATTTAAATAAGCTAATTGCTTACCTGCACAACCAATGTATTAATATCATTGTAAAAAAAAATTTCCCTCCCCATGATATTAACACATTGGCTATGCAGAAAAACAATTAGTGTGTGTGTGCCAAAATTATTAATGCAGAAACAAAACTGAACAATTTTAATTTACCCAATGTAACTAAACCAATGAGCTTTTTACATTTTAGAAACAAGAAAAAACTTACATGTTATTAAAGAAGCTTACAGTTAAAGTTTTTGAAGTATTTTACATTAATATAGAGCTTTAAAATTCTCAAAAAAGGTTTTTGCACATATTCCTAAAGACTTGCAGAAAAATAAGTTTTGAAAGTTTTCCAATTCCTTGGAATATAGTAACTTAGCAGCTGTGCTGTAGTCGCAGAAAGTTCAACCAACAAAATTCATTGTAACTGTTCTTAATTTACTCTTTATACTACAGAAAAATCCTTAGGAATATTTCTTAGTCAATTTGCATAAAATGTATAATTTTTCATGAATAGTCATAGAAAATGAAAAATGCATAAGATATACATTTATTATTCTTATACCCATCTTGATTTGTGATAATATCAGATTTTAATTTTTTGTTTTAAAATTCACATGAAAGGAAATGTGTTATTACATATCTCTTATTAATGTTAGAAGTTATATTTAACAAAACTTCTAACATTAATGAGATAATTATTTTATATCTGGAATTAAAATCAGAAAAAAATTATTTTTATAGATGTTATCAATTACAAATTTAAGTAATACCTCTGCACATATTGATGTTTTTAGACATGGCAAATAAATAAAGTTATATTAAATTTTTTAAGACAGTGTAAATTTCCTAAAAGTATCAATGTCTTCACTAACTTCATGGATTCAAAATGAATTTGTAAAAGAAATTATCAAATACAACAATTAGCAGATTTGCAGTAAGTTTATTTTTGAGTTAGAAGCTTAAGAATAGAGTACATTATAAAAAAAGCAATTTTTGATATTTTTTCCAATTTCCAAGTAAGACTGTATACTAAGTAGTTTTGTAAAAAGTAAAATATAGTTTTAAGGACATATCCTCGAAAAAGTTTTTTCTAACAATAAATTAATAAACATATCACAATAATGAAAGCGAGTAAGAAACTTGTATTTTTGTTAAATATGCACTTAAAAACTTGAATTTAAGCTTATCTTTTAACATGACTAGTTAACAAGGGAATGTTTTCATCAGAGAATCCTACACTCATCCATATAGAATTAATAGGTTACAAGGGTCATTCAAAAAGATTTAAATCTCACCCAGATTTTATATTTGTCACACACATTTGTATGGGGTCTAATCTACATGAAACTTTAGATGGAAAGTTAAATTAGCTTTTTTTGTTTTGTTTTATAAGTGATAGGGTGTTGCCACAAAAATATTCAGCTATGGATCTTGGTGTGGCTTAGAACTTTGTGAACAACTTTCATATGTTGCCATGGTCAAATACAGATTAAAACAAAAAGCTATAATCTCATAAAAGGGGAAAAAACATTGAATATTACAAGGAAGTTTACAATGGTTGAACATAGCTATCATATATAGAATACAATAGCAAATAATTTACAGTGGGTACAAAATTTCAAAATGGCATTTAAGATAGGATTTATTCTTTAAAAGATCTTTATTTTTTCACTTATGTCTTGCAATTAGTTGTAAGAAAAACCAACAAAGAATGCAGAAAGTTAACTGTAGGGTGTGTGTGTGTGTAGGGATCCCCATTAAGGAGGCAAAGAAAAAGGAAAAACTGTTTAAATCATCCTCGTTAAGATGAAGGCAAAGTAAAATTGCCAGAGTTGAAAATTGCATCTGATTTCCTTTTTGTTTGGAGAGACCAAGTTTAAGAGATGTTATATATAATGCCTCTAATACAGCTAGCTGGAAACTGGTGCTTGTATGATTGAGGACTGAGAACATACTGATTTTATAGGACTTGACAGATGTTGGGTTATGGCAAAATCAGTGTTCTCATTGGTCAAGCGAACAGGTAGTATTTCATTGTATGATCAGATGATAGAGGGCATGTGCTGCTTAATTCTATTTTCAAACCTGTGTGGTATGTTTGATATAACAAATATCACTTTTGCATTTAAATTGGTAAATAAGAAAACTGTTATGATGTAGGGGCACACCATCTTTGAGATTATTAAGTGGGAAAACCACATTGGATTTGAGAACAAATCTCCAGTTGAGAGCAAAGAACGGCTGAGAGATATTTTAATTTGCTCAATCAAATGTGTAGTAGTCTCAAGTATATTGGATATGGGAAGTATTTCTTGAACTGAAACCAAGTCCAAGTTCAGTTTAAATATCATGTACCAACAGGTTGACAGAATTTTGATGGGTAGCCCGCTTGGGACTGCAATAGCTAATATTTTTGTTGGATACTATGAGAAGAAATCATTTGAAACGACACACAAACCTAAACAGTATATCCAATATGTTGACTACATGTTAACCATGTTTTTATCTAGATCTGAAGTAGAGATTTTAAAATTCACCTGTGAATTTGAAGTCAATAACTCTCTTCCAATTCTTTACATTTTGATTAAAAGATGCATATTTTCTAAACTCAGTACATATAACTCCTACATTTACATAAAAAAAACAAAAACAAACTTATTAGTATCATAGTCCACCATGTTCTTATGATGTGTATGAAAACTCAATTTGCACCTGAACCTGATTTTATCAAAACCATTCTCATAAATAATGGCTACCCTGAAGACAGTTTCAATTACTATCGGAAACAAACATAACTAGTTTGTTGGGAATATCAAGTTTTGCCTCTAAAAATGTCAAGTAAATTTGAGACTACCCTGGCTGGGTAATAATCCCACTTATCAGAGAAGACTTTAGAGAGAGAGAGAGAGAGGAAAAAAAGGGGGGGAATCTTTTTAAGAATAAATCCACTCTTAAATACAATAAACACTTATTTCATATTTTCCACATCCTACTATCATAGCATTTCATCAAGATAATTAATAAATGCAAAAGGTTCTTTTCAAAAACCAAACTTTAAAGAATAGATCAGCAGTTTGAGTATGTTCTCTGAAGTCATGTCATACTTTGAGCTGTCTACCAATGCTCTAGAATACAATTTTCAAAGGTCAGATGAAAGATTCAACACAAAATGCTTTTCTAAAGTAGTGAAACATCTAGCAGGTGCAAAAGGGTGTTTTCTACATATAAAAATATTCAGATTTTAAAATCAACCAAAAACCAACTAATTACTTGAGTTTAATAAAATCATCTAATGAAGTTTTTTTTGAAAAAAAAAAAGTTTCCAGTCCAAATTTTACCAAAATTTTTTTTCTTTGAGTGCATTCCATCCTTAATTAATTTGATGATTTTATTTACTTACACTAAGGGTAAGAAATTGATTTTTATATATTTCCTGCAGAAATAAATACTTTTTTTATCTTTTTAAAATTGAAGTAAAGACTGGCACCATAAAGACGCTTCACAATGAAAAAATAGCTTCTTGGTAACATTTTAATTCTATTTACAAATGTATGTTATATTTTACTTATTCTCCAGTTTTTTAATTTAAAAGCTGGAAAATGATTTTCTTTCTAGAATTACCTTTTAAAAATCGATCTCCTAAAATGAATTAAGAGGAGGGTGGTACACATACAGAGGAAAAAAAAAAGGTCAGTGAAACTGAGTGGAAAGACTTAATAAAACTTGGTACTTAATTAAATAAGTACTGTAAATGTCATTAAAATCAAATAATTAGTTGTTGATTTATAGTAAATTCATAAAATGATTTTTTTTTCAACTGAAAAGTTTTGATACTTATTTGTAGACTAAAAAAATAATTGCAAAAAAATAGGATAAAAAATTAGCCAAATTTTAATTCATTTTTTGTTCAGGAGTGTAAATCAGCAGAAATCAATGAACATTTAATTGTAAACATTAAAAAAATTTATTTTAAAATATACTTGTTGAAAATGGCTTTATTCTGTATAAGATTTTAATAATACACTTGAACTAACAAAAATCTATCTATGATGTGCTACTTTTTGTGTTTACAGTAACAAACACTAAAGTCAGATTATTATAATACAGATATACATCCAATTAAAAAATGTAACACCATATTCATGACATATGATGGGAATATGATTACCATAAAAATTGCTCTAGCTATAATTTCCTTATAAAAAGAAAAATTTCTGAACAACTGTAGAAGTTCAATATCAAATTCAGATGTCAGGTTTATAATTCTGAATACAGTAACATCTTCAAAAAAACTAAGTAGAAACTTACCTTCCAAAATCACATAACTTAAGAATGCCAGTTTCTGGGTCAAGTAGAAGATTCTGTGGTTTTATGTCCCTGTGGCATACTCCTTGGGAATGGATGTATGCTAAACTCCGGAATAATTGATACATGTAAAGCTAAAATGATAAACAGAGTAATTTTAATAAGTTCATAACTATTTACAAGGTAAATAATACAAAAGATGATAATATAATTTTCTTTAAATATTTTGACAAAGAAATATGACACCCTAATACATTTTCCAGGTTATGGGAGAAGGGAGTGACTCTCTGGTAGTCAGCAGATGATAGTAGTAAGCAAGAATTATAGAATAGTGGAAGTGGGAGAGGATGTCTCTCCTTCACCCCTCTCTATCATTACAAGGTGATATGGGCATGGGAGAACCTCACTCTCCATTAGCCATGTATGTGTCAGGAGAGAAGCAAACCTTAGACCACAATGGGTACTGAGGAAGAAACCGCAAAAAAAAAAGAAAAAAAAAAAGCCAACACATGGTGAATTTTCAAAGTACTGAGACTAGATAGTTGCCGTTTATTCATCACAGGGTGAAGACACATAGTGAATTGCCATTTAGTTGTCAAAGGGTGAAGACACATAATGAGTGGCAGTTTCTTCATCTGAGAGTGAGGACACATAATTTGGGATATTAATAATGCCACGCTGAGAACCCTGAGAGAAAAGAAAGAGCTTCTCCTTTGAATGAACCAGCACTCCCTCTCAAAGAAAAGACTTGTCCATGAGGAAAGAGACAATTATTAATCTTGGTCTTATCTGAAATAAGATGTGTATTTTACCAATACCTTATGGAAACTCAATAACGAGGGGAAAAAGAGAAGAGAATAAATTCCACAAAATCCCAAGTAAGTGAACATAAGTATATTCAAATTTATCTTGCTGCATTCACGCTGATGTGAACAAAAGACAAATTACAGGAGGAAAGAATAGCTCCGATAAGATAGAGGAGAAAAGAGGGAATATTTTCCCAATGATAAACTTGAGATTTAGAGCACAAGCTCTACCATTAAATCCCAAATTCCAAAAGAAAGCGGAACGTGTCTATCATTGATGAACTACATTTTCACCTTCCGCCATTAACAGACATTAAATGGGGACCTCGTCAGGGATATGGATATTTTAGTGGAGGCTCCGCCGAGATACAGAAAGACTTTCTCGCTCCTGACTTTTACCTGATTGTTTTTTTCTTTGTTTATATTTACCAACCCCTCCACTCAGGCAGGATATGACACAAGGTCAATTTTTAAGCGGAGTTTAACAGGTTTTGAATTCAGAGTTTTCCTTCTCCTAGACTAGTTGCCTCACCAAGGCTGAAGAACCTAGTCTGCCCTACTATTTACCCATAGCTGGAAGGAGAATAATTGGATTCATACCTTTCCCAAGGGTATTAGTGCTATGTGAAATGCTATCAGTCTCGTCCAGGATTTGAACTCGTGTCGCTGTGTCCATTTCCTACGATGATAACCATTACAGCATGGGCACTTGTTTTTTTCTTTTATTCAATAAAAGAATATTGTTATTAATCCTGTTAACCCAAACACAACAGTTCAGAGCCCTTTTTTTTTTGTTGTGGAAAAATTGTACTTGTCGAAGACCTTGTATTTGAGGGGGAAAGCTAGCCAGTTAGCTGTGTCGACTTTTAACAATTCACCTAGAACTCACTTAAAGGCTTTAAAATGTGGTTCACTAGGGAGTTGGTGATATCTGTAATACTAAATAGCGTTTGGCAAACCACAGCCAACATCTGTGCCCTGCTTTAACTGGTGGACTTGGCGGGAATGAACAACACCCTGCTAGGCACATGGCAGTGTAACAATATTCAATGATTTCCCTTTCTTTAAAATGTATTTCATATAAATGAAATAACTATTGTCATTAATTTGTACATCAGTTTTGTACATTATCCAAATGTTAAATTTTAATGAATTATTTCACATATTTTTAGGTAGTAATTAAGATGAATAATTATCCTTGTATAATGCATCTGTTGACAAGTTAAAAGGCTTCTAAATTAAACCCCTTTGCACACTAATAATTTTACATCTTGTGATAGTACATTGACTTGATAATTGGAAATTTATGAACAGCTATTATTACACAATATATCAGCTCTTTCCAGTGAGTGTCCAGAAGACTGAGTATGGAATATTCATATGTAGAATATATGAAGGATTTCATAATTCTATGGGATTACTTGATGTATGGCTACAATTATGTTTTTGGATGTATATAAAAAAAAACAAACTCGCATACAGAGCAAACATATCTGAAATGTAAATGGAAGAAAACTCAACTACAATTATAGAGCCATTATAAATTTATTTTGACAGGTTTTTAATTCTTGCTTCATCAGATGGTAAACATTTTTCTAGGGAGTGAAATTGTCAAATAGGTTTATATATATGTATATATAAGAAAAAAAAAAGGAAGAAGAGGAAAAAGGAAAGAAAAGGAGAATGATCAGGTGAATAAGGAAAAATTCAAAGAAATGAGAAATGTGTTCCTGTTGAAGGCGGAGAAATACAGAATAAATGAAGAAACCCAGAAAAGTTTGAGTTAGAGCAGACAAATCTAGGAGTATATATAAAATTAACCCATCTGAATATGACAAAATTTTAAGTAAGATTACGGACAATTATAGAATAGACCATAACACCCCCTGAACAAATTAATAGTGACACCACTAAATTTGCCAACAAAAGTGCATTAAAAGATAGATGAGGAAAACTGAAAGGACCCTTTACAGATTTCCCAAGACAAGAAACATGCCAGGTTGATAAACCCTGCCAAGACCAAATTAGGATACTTAGTCACTTAAGACATAATTTATGGAGGAATTCACTAGATATTATAGATTGGTTCATAAACATTAATAAAAATAGTACCACTTTCATCCAATTTGACATAATAGATCTTCCCCGTCCATCACAAGGGGGTTATTATTTAAAAGTATAAACCATACTAAGGTATACACAGATCTCTGACAAAGAAACAGAAATCATTATGGTATGTAGGAAATCCATTCTAACAGATTTTGTTTACACACAATTAGATGTCAAAACAGTTCTATTTCAAACAATTCAGTTTAGCATAAGGACACAGTTTAGTTCTATTTGACCCATATAGTGAACCTGGTTGGTTGGGTTTTATGGCATATCAATCTTTGTAAGTTATTTAATGCCAAATCCATTTTTATACAAATAATCAGTTCTACTTCAAAGAATTCTGTTTAGCATGAGTACACAGTTTAATTGTCAAAATCATTTCTATTTCAAGCTATTCAGTTTAGCAAAAAAAGTTCGAATTCACACACTTCAGTTTAGTATAAGTATAGTTTTTGTCTACACAGTTAAATGTCAGAACAGTTCTCTTTCGAATAATTAGAACGGGTTCATTGGCCTAATGGGTAGAGTGTTCGCCAATGAGCCAGGAGTTCAATCCCAGGTCACATCATACTAAAGACTCAAAAAATAGTACTTGATGCCTCCTTGCTTAACACTCAGCATTATAAGGTACGTATCAAAGGTAAAGTGGAGCAATCCAAGGAAAGGAGTAGTGTCCAACTCTACACCTCAGAGTGGTAGCTAATGAAAAGGGAGCCTTCAGATTGCTCTTGATTTTGGTCGTCACTTTACTTACTTACAGTTTTAATGTCCAAAACAGTTCTATTTCAAACAATTCAGTTTAGCATAAGTATGCAATTTACATGTCAAAACAGTGCTCTTCCAAGTAATTTAGTTTAGCATAAGAATGCAGATTAGTTCTGTTTAACCCTATCAGGTGCTACCACTCTGGGCCAGAGTGGACCTGAGAGCAATGGAAATGAAGGGGTGCTCTGCATTCCCCAAAGCTACAGCATCACTGGAACCTCACCATCAGATTGTTTAGTGTCATATCTAGGACACTTGTTGTAGGGGATCTTACCCCTATGCAGAGGTGTAGTTGGTGTATTCCACAGCCCCAACCGACTGGGCTAGCTCTGTGTGAGTTATTAATACATCTAAGGAGGATAACTTATTATCTTCTTGCCCCATAGTGAACTGTATAGATGGTCGGATTAAGTTTACATGATCCAGTAGTGTTTGAACATCTTCCTGATGAGGAAAGTGAGAAACACTAGAAAAATCAAAGTCTCTATTGGACTTACAAAAAAATTTCTTTCTCTTCTTTTTTTTTTTATACGCAAGACGAAGCACTTACATCACCCATTTTCAGAAAACTTCAGATATCATTTAGCCATCAGAACTTGTATTGCTCAGCAAAACTTCTTCTCGATACTTTTTAGAGTCTTCTAGGAATTTGATTTTTTTCTTTTCAAACAGTTAAATAAATACGGGAAGAAATGGTAACTAAAAGTGTAATATCAGTTGAACATAGAGAATTTATAGTGAAAACTCCATACAACAGCATAATTCATCAAAATACAGGCATTGTAGCATTTTCCCTGTGGAATATTACTCTTCCTCTTAACTAATTCTGTTGTATATCCGCAGGGTGGGGGAAAGGACAATAACACTTATTTATAATAATATAAGCTGCTTCTTTATTAGGGAATGTTGAAATCATTGTGTGTGTGTGAGAGAGAGAGAGAGAGAGAGAGGATAAACAGGAAACTGCTATGAATTACACCACGTTAAGATACATGTCCAGAGCTGTGCTTCTTTCATAGGAGACTGATACAGAGCATGTTCTCAACTCGGGCTAGCACCCACACAGCTAACAAACTACTCTAACTATTAACTGACTGTCTGCCAACTCCAACTGACTGCTGGGGGTTGAAAACTTTCAACATTATATATCTTCCTGATGCCCACACATTTCTCCCTTGCAATTTAAGTGCCATTTTCACTGTTCCTTGTTTACCTTAAGACACAGCTGCATATGCTGTTTTTGAAATCCACACAACCTGGCTTGTCAAAAGTCAATATGTAACAATTCCTAACACTTTCAGAATTATGAGTAGTACTTGTTTGAATCATTTGTTTGGTTTCTTGAAAGGATTCTTTCCAATATACTCCCATTCCTATACTTTAGATGGGCTTTTGATATAGATAGTTATTTTGCTTAATTTATGATCTTTACATATTGTTCTAAATCATCAACCAATATTTGTTTCAAAAACAGCTACAAAAATAATATTTTTCTTTTTTTTTTAAAATGATGGACTCACATAGAAAGTAACTAATATAACCAATCTGATGAAAATGATTTTTACTTTGATTTTGTCACTGAATATATTGACTATTTTCTGATTCTATAACATTGATTATTTCTATTTAATGTCTTCAATTGATTATCAATCAGAACTAGTCATTCAGGCTGATTTGTCACATTGTTAAAAAAAACCAAACCCCGCCCCCAAATCAAAATATGCCAAAAATATTGTTTATATTCTTTCACCTTCAATAAATCATTTTAGAAATGTGTACTAATATGACAGCTGCCACAGTACAATAAAAAAGTAAATGCTCTTATTGCATTCTCAAAAAAATCCTTCAATCCAACTTTGTAAATGTTTATTTTATTAGATTCATTTTAAGTGTCGCATATGAGACACTTAAAATGAATCTAATAAAATAAAAATTTTACATCATTACATAAACACTTAAAATTTTGTTTATAATTTCAATGTTCCACACTGTGAAGAGACTCCAATGATTACTGAATGATGAATGCTAATCCATGAGAGATTTAACAAAATTTCAAGTTTGAAATATTTTAGTACTCAAATGAATTAAGCTTTGTTATTTTCAGTACTTGCAAGGTTTGTTTGTTTATTTATTAACTTATTTATTTTTATTGCATGTAATCCAATTAATCTGAAGTTTGTGCATAAAATTTATAAAAAGCCTAATCTTTTGCATCTTTGGAACCAGTACAACAAAAGAAATCTTGAACTCATCAAAAATTTGCAATGATTTTACAAATGAGAGGAGGTGGTTATCAAGTGTTATGTAATTAATAGATGTTTGATGTCTTACAACATTACATGGGGTTAAACTATAATCATTATCAAGTCATGCTGACGGCATATATTTCCCTATCTTGCCATCCATTCCTTTCATGCATCACTCCGAGCATCCTGTATCCACATAAGAGTTGATGTCTTTGCTAGTCAGCCAATACTGGCATGTCCATGTGTAGGTGTTTAAAAAAGTCTGAAAATTACTATCATTTTGGTAATTTTTTTTTCATCAGTACATATTTCTTGTCTCTTTGAAAAGGAAGCCACACCTCTACAGCAACCTCTAACAAATACAGTTATCTATAAAATGATTGACATGTTGCCTTATGTCTTGATCAGTTGCATGTCTGAGACAGAAGCATACTGGAAAATAGAATACATAATATTCTATTGTAATGTTTTACATAAATCTTCAAGAATTTCTGGTTGGAAATGCACATGGAAGAATAAAAGAGAAACCACTTATGTGAAGCTGCTACAATCTGGTGTTTTAAATTGTTGAATACAATATGGAGTTAGTGATATGATCTTTGAATATCATGACAGAACAGAAATATAGTTTAGGTAAGGTATAGCATGATCTTTTATGTTCTGATGTCTTAAGGTTGAACAAGAGCATAAATTCAGTTTGAATGTTTTATAAGCAGCAGTGCCAAGCTATTAGGATTTTCCTATCAAATATCAACTACCCAAATTACAAAGTTTGCTTATATAGAGAATCTAAACAAAGAAAATAAATAACTGACATGTAACATATTAGATTTCTCTAGCATGCCCTGACATATCACCTTCCTTAATCCATACTCATTCCTTATTCTATTTAAAAATTTAATTAAAAATGCTAATATTTTTGGCATTTTTTCTTTTACTTATAGTGACAAATCAATAACTTTTAAGATTTTAAAAAATCTTACATTCATTTTTTTAAAGTTATAGTGCACAAACATACCATTTGTTTTCAGTACTACCTATTGTTTTAATATTTTCTTTGAGAACTTGATTGGTTTGATTTGGTTTTATGGCATATCAACCACTGTAGGTTATTTAATGTCAAATCCTGTTTATATATTAAATATATATGCTTTGTAAACACATTTTGTTAGCACTTTTTGCAGTAATCAGGGGTCGCTTAACAGTCCGAAAGCATGATCCAGGATACTTTTTGTGTATTACTGTCCAGCACTAACGTCTCTAGCTTAGAAATGTCTCCTGAATTGTCTCTTCCAATCAGCTGGATATATCGACTCTCACCAACCGCAATGCTTGAGTTTGCTGCGGACACTGCGGCTGTGTCTTTTTTTTTATAGGCTTAGACCTTGGCACACATCTCGTCGGTCTTGTGAGAATCTGAGATTGTGAGTTCTTAAAACACATTAGAGCAGCCATTTTCGCTTTTGCATGCTAGGCACACATGAGCACGTTTTTCCGGGGGTAAGTCCATTTCTCTTTTACACGCCTCCCTGATCTCACAATCACATAAATGACACGGAGACGGCGGTCATCTTTGACGACCGCTTGTATGTAAAATTGGACGAGATTCTTCCGTAACTGTGTTCAGTGGGCCTCTCTCGTTCTCGGCATCATCATTGTCCGTCTCTGCTTCCTCTAGTTCTGTAGAAGAATCACCTGGCTCTGTACCATACAACAACGGCGTGCTCGAGTCACTTTCAGATGAACTAATACTGCTGTCGTTTTCTGAGGTGACTGATCTGTGCCATGGGCAGAGGTCTCTGATATGCTGCAGGATTCCATTAATAAGAACTGAATGCAGGCTGTAAATCCCGTCACCATTCCCTTTTTGAATTGTGTCGAACACCGACTGTGTGGGGACTTTACCCAAACTGCATCTCCCACATTGAAAGGTTCAGAATTTATGTGCCCAAGTGGCAGTGCAGTATCAATACCCTTTACTTAGATGTAGTGGTTATATATGGCATTAGCAGGTGCTATCGAAGCTGTTGCGTCATCTTTTGGCATCACATTATACCAATATAATGCTTCCATGATGGAACAGCGCATCCTAGCAGCAATACATTTAATGGTGCGATGGCATCTCTCTACGATGCCATTACCCATTGGTACATAGGCACACCAAAATCGTAGTTGCATGCCCCAGTTCTTGGCAAACCTTCCGAATTCCTCTCCACTAAATGCTGCGCCATTGTCAGTGAGTAGCTCAGCTGGTGATCCTCTCTCACTTAACCCTGACTCCAGATGTCGAATGATGCTAGCAGCATTCTGATGTTGCAATGGGCGCCAAATGGAAAACCGACTAGGGCCACAGTCTATCGAGGTTAAATAATGCTGGTCTTCATAATGGGTGATGTCCATTCCCACCCTCCTACAATTGTGTGCACATGCGATTTTCTGACCTTCCAAATGTACTGGCGCTGGGCCTATGGACTGACACATCTCACAGGCTCTGACCATCGTCCGAACTGCTGCCTTTGAAACCGTCGGACTGACTTGTCTAACAAAATATAGTGTCCGCCTCACACCAGGATGTCCACTACGTTGGTGAATGGCTCATATGCGAGTGGATTCCTGCTCTTCCATGGAGGCGGCACACACTGGTTCTGTCTCCTTCTGAAGTACGTCTAACCATCGTTGAGGCACTCTGGTGAGCTGATCAGCTCGGTTTGCCTGGGATCTGACGAGCTCCACGTCAACTGCTAGTTCATACTCCTCGACCAGTTCCTTGATGGTGTTAAGCCGTCGTCTGATTAGCATTTCAGACGACGCTTTTGTGTGAATTCTAGCCTTTTCAGACAATGCATCAGAAACCCATCGATGCACACACGCAGAGTCGGTTTTCAAGTGAAGCACAGTCACTTTCCATTGCAATGCCAGGTTAATTCCCCTCAACATTGCATCGAGCTCTGCCAAGTTGTTGTGTTTGTCTTCACTTGCCAGTCGCAACCAACATGCATCCTCGATAAGCGATTCACCTGAATTGTCTCTTCCAATCAGCTTGATATATTGTCTCTTGCAAACCGAAACGCTTGAGTTTGCTTCAGACACTGCGGCTGTTTGTCTTTTTTTAAATATGTTTAGACCTTTGCACATGTCTCATCGGTCTCATGAGAATCTGAGATCGTGAGTTCTTAAAACACGTTAGAGCGGCCATTTTCACTTTTGCATGCTAGGCACACATGAGCATGTTTTTCCAAGGGTAAGTCCATTTCTCTTTTACATTTTTAAACAAGCCCGAGATTTTTTTGCACACAGTTAAATGGTTTCAAGTATTGCTATCTACTATGAATAATTTTATTTACAATTAATCATTTGTTTGCACACAGTTAAATGGATATACATGATATGTAAGAGATTAGTTTGACGGTAATTTCATTTTTAAATGAAAACTAATTTATTTGCATACTAGTAATGCTACTGTTTATACACAGGTAAATGGTTTTAATTATTGCTATATAATTCTATTCTCACATTCATTCATTTGCACACAGTTAGTTTTAACTATTGCTATGCATTTCAAACAATTCAATTAAATATCAGTCATTTGTTTACACAGTTAAATGATCAAAGCGTTCTATTTAGCATAAGTCATTTATTTGCACTCAATTTAAATGTCAAACAGTTCTATAGGATCCTATCAGGTGCTACCACTCTGGGCCAGAGTGGGCATGGGAACAATGAAAATGAAGAGGTACTCTACATCCCACAAAGTTCCAGTATTATTAGAACCTCACCATCAGATTGCTTAGTGTCATATCCAAGACACTCGTAGGGGGTGGGGAATCTTACTCCTCAACAGAAATGCATTTGGTGTAGTATACAGCCCTAGCCAACTGGGCTTTAGAGAACTTGAGTGAAGATAGCAATGGCAATTGAAGGATGGATTTAGATTAAATACAAGCTGTTTGCATTGTTGAAAATTTTTGTTTTGTTGACATTATGCATAGATGGGAGTTTGAGTTATGTTTAATGGTATATCAACCTCTGTGGGTCATTTAATGCCAAGAAAAGTTAGGTTAATTTTGTCTTCTATGTAGGGTTTATGGATTAGGGTTGGGTTTTTAGGATAGTATTTGGCCAGATATTGGCAATTTATTTTTTTATTTTTTAAATTCAAGATGTTTTCTGGTTTGTTGAGTTCTATAGCACATCAACCCCTACAGACCACTCAATGCCAAACCCCATTTATACACATATAAAACCTAAGATTTACAAATTAATATTTAATAGATAATATTCCAAATGAGCCAGAGCCCATCTTATCCACATACAAGCACTGTTATACAACACCAACAATTCTACCTAACATCAGCAATCTGTTTGCACACAGTTAAATAGTCATATATGATTTGTAAGTGAATACATATGATTTGTAAACATTTGGTTAATAACATTTTTAAACAAGCCTGAGCTTATTTTATGATCTCACATATCTCCATCCAATACAAAATCATTCAATTTACTTTTAATCATTTGTTTGCACACAGTTAAAGGTCTCAAACACTATAATGTACCAGCAACAATTCAACAGCAGTCACTAGTTTGCACACATTTAAATAAATATACATGATATGTAAGAGATTAGTCAGTAGTTTCATTTTTACCTTTTTAAGTGGATGATTTGTAAGTAACATTTAAAAAGAAAATTGAGCTCATCTGTTTGTGCACAGCTAAATGGTTTCAAGTATTGCAGTTATTTGTTATACCTTCCAGATTGAGGCTGGCAACTATGCAGTCTGTGTCACTATCCATGCTTTCTATACTATAGGATCTTTGTAGGGATTTTGTTGATCCCTGAGCATTAAAATATTTATTCATTCTCAGAGGTGACTTTGTTCTTGATGTTGAGGGTAGTTTGAATGTGCCTCCTGGTCTTTTACTGTTCACTTTGGTGTTTGTGTATACTCTTCCAGCCTGGCCAATAGGAGCCTGTGCTTTCTGTTTTAAGCTGCTCTGGCTTTTTGATTGTGAGTCCATTACAATTTCCATTTGCTCTATATTTTAAAATTTGTTTTTACTTTCTATAGGGGGTTTGGAGTTGGTTTTTGATTTTCTCTTTTTACTTCGTTGTAGGATTAGTTTCATTTTGAGTTGTCTTTGGTATTAATTTTTTTGTTGCGTCTCTTTGTTGAGTTTTATGGTGTCTGCTTTGATGTGGGTAGTTGTTTCATCAGGCTCTTTTATGGTTCATTTATTGGTGATTTGGTTTTAATTTGGATTTTTTCTTATTTCTTAGGATATTTTTCCTGATTTTGATTGAGTCTCACATTTGTCTTGGATTGCTAAAATTGATTGTCTCTTTTGTGATTGTCTTTAGTATTTCAATTAGATTTTTTTTACTTCATTCAGTAGTTTTAGTTCTTCTCGTTTTTGTTTTCCTTGTTTTCTTTTTTTTTTTGTTATGTATACATAACTAGATTCTTCTTTTTCTTGTGTTTGTTCTATTATTTTTCTTGAGTCAGGAAAGGAGATTTTTTGTGTATTTTATTTGTTATTCCTTTTTTTATATTTCACATTCCTGTGAGTATGCTGGGTGTCCTCCTGTACAGTTGATGCAGTTGAAAGGATTTTGACATTCCAATTCTGTATGATTTGATTTTGCACATATTAGTGGTCGAGCGCATTTATCTCTATGTCTATATTTTTGGGATCTTAGAGGGTTTGGAAAGTAGTTTTCTATTTTTATATTGATGTAACCTATCTTAATGCTGGTCGGAATTTTAGGTTTGTTAAATGCTAGTATGTATGTGTTTGTTTCTTTGCATATGGTGAGTCTCCTCACGTCTGTTACGCCTTGTTGTTTAAAATGTAGTTTTATCTCTTCTAGGAAACATGATGTGAAGTCTGGGGATTTTATTACTCCTTTTGAGAAGTTCAAGATTGGGTGAGGGTATGTTTTTATGTTTACTTTTCCAAATTGTTTTCATTTTAGTAATTCTTTCTAATTGTTTTTAATTTGTTGTTTGTATAATAATGGTGCAGTTTGTAGCTTGTGTTTTTAATGTTGATTGGTTTGCAGTGTGCTTCTATTGTTTTTTGAATCAAGAATGGAGACAGTTTGGTGACTGGGGTTTCTTCTATTGATTCAAGTACAATGGATTGATAGAAGCTTTCATCAGTTTCATGTTCACTTTCTGAAGATGATTCTGAGAGGGATCTTTTTATTCTTTTGGTTTTTGCTAGAGTTTTATTTTCAAGAGCCATAAATAGAGTGTGAGTTTCATTGACTATGATCTACACTCACTATGGAACCCTGCATGGGGAAATGCTAAGAGGGAAAACCCATTTGCATAGTAACATCAGGGCTACATTGTATACTTTACTTGTGCAGATGGTAAACAGTTTTTGTCTCTGGATTTTCATTAACATAATAACTCATCCAGAGACATGAAGGAGTAGTATGGGTTTTCTTCAGCATGATTTATCCTACAGTCATCTCTCTCAGGAGGGCAGACACGATCTGCCCACTGATTCAATCGAGCCTCTCTGACTTCCCATCAAACCCAGTGTGACCTCTTTGATTGCCAGGTCAAGGACTGCTCAGCCACCAAGATCCCATCCTCAAGCATTACGAGTTGCCACCTAGAGCCAACAGGCAGCCTCATTGGGAATTTTTTTATTTTTATTTTTTTAACTTCTCTGCAGAGGTGCAATTGGCGTACTCTATAGCCCCAGCTGATAGGGTGAGCATAGATGGGAGTTAGAGGGGGAAGCTCTAAATATAGAAAGTTATCCAAATTTGATAAAACATAATATTTCCTGAATAGACTTATAAAAGAATGAAGTTTGATTAACAGTAGGAATGTTGACAGCCAGAACTGAATGTTGATTTCCCTCAAAAAGTCCAGATGGCACTTGCATGAGCAAGTAATCAATGATAGATCCCAAATAAATTCGAGAGTACATGAGCTGACCCCCCAGATCAGTTCAAGTCGTTCCAAGTGCACTCAGAATTCTTATTTGAAGTGATACAAATCTTGTTTTCAACATAAGCCTGGGCTTTTCTCCATTGCTCTACTTTTCTATGTAAAAAAAAAAGTACTCTAAATAATTCACTCAACTTGCATGAAGCGAAAAGCTAACAATAGTATATTATATTCTAGTAGCTCAGAAGGTGACCAATTACATGTTTACCTACAAACCCTACCATCCAAAGAAAGTGGTTTTAGTTTGGTTTGGTTTTATGGCAACATAAGTCAACAAAGTTAAATGGTTTTAAATATTGCTATGTATCACTAACAATTCAAATAAACATCAGTCATTAACAGTTCTAGTTAAAACAGTTCAATTTAACATAAGTCATTTGTTTGCAGTCAGTTTAAATGTCAAACAGTTCTATTTGACCCATAGAAAGGACCCCATTATGTTCAACCACTGCAGGCAAGAGTGGACCTGGGAACAATGGTAATGAAGGGGTACTCTGCCTTCACCAAAGCTCCAGCATTGCTGGAGCCTCAACATCATATTGTCTAGGAGGAGAGGGGATCTTACCCCTCTACAGAGATGCAGTCAGTGTATTCAACAGCCCCAGCCAACTGGGGTGAAAGAAGTGTTAGTAGCAGGCTAGAAAGATATTTGTAAGAATAAAAGGAGAGATGGAGTCGCACAGTATTTTTGCTAAAACTCTTAAACAACTTTTTTGTTTGTATACACACACACACACAAATAAAACTTGTATAGCTTGTAAAGATTATTTACTTTACTTTTTGACACCAAGACTGAATATACAATAAAGATATAGCACTTTTCTTTCAAGATAAGAGACATGATTACATACGAAATGATACCTCTAAAAGCTTTTAGCAAAATAACATTCATGCACCTCTTTTAGATGTGTATAAACATATTTTATCTTTGAACAAATAAATAGTGCTAAAATTTAGAAAAAATATTTTGACATAAAAAAGAAATAATTTAATTTCACTGCTCATACATTTATTATTTTTTCTAAGACAATTAAAACAAATCTTAGTATAGTGATGTAATGTTTAAACTGAGAAATAGTTTTTATTAACAAAAAAAAAAAAAAAAACTTAAAATGGAAAGAGAGAAAGAGGCTTTATATCTTAACACAAAAATAATTGATTCATTAAAAAATATAGTATATCATTTAGAAATTTTAGTTAAGAGGTTCTCTGAAATACATTTTAGAGGGTTTTTATCAAGGTTTCAAGTAATCTTTATCAGCAAATCATATAATGGCCATAATAATTCATTTAGTATTTATTTGTAGAGTATATTTGTTTTTGTTTCCTTGAGAATTTTACTTTTTACTATCTTCTCACAATTTACCAAAAATTCTTAAAAAAAAAAAAAAATCTTTGCAGGGAACATATACAGTATTAATACAATATTGATATACCAACCAAATTCTGTTAAGCAATTCATCAGTTAGTTCACAAAAATAAATATGCTTATACATGTATCAGATAATTTTTACATTTATTCTATTCAGCGGCATGTTTTGAAGTGTTTCAGTAAATAACAAAAACAGACAATGCTTCATCTAAGAAATCTGAATACGAAAAAGATATAGCATGAATGATTAGCAACTTATCTCATAACCCATTTGCATAAATGATATTTATTGGGTGCCCCATTAGTAGTATCATTAGTTTGTTATGCCTCTCTGGGCATCTCACCTTTTTACTATCTTCTCACATTGACTTCTTAAAAAAAAAATCTTTGCATAGACCATACACAATATCAATACATTATCTATATAAAAATTTCTGTCTGATGATTTGCAAAAATGCCCTCTTTATTTCTTTTTCAAATTATTTCTGATTTCATTCAATTTAATCTTTACATTTTCTATGCTATTTGGTCTTTTTTATCTGATTAGACAGTTTGTTAAAAAGATCTATTACTCTAGTAGCAAAAAAATCCAATTGGTTTATAAACAGTTTTAGAAATCTGCCTTGGTAGGTTGAGGATATAAAATAACCCCAAGTGATTGCACAGTTGATTGTTGCTCTGTAGAATAGCCATCTACTGCTGTATGTGTGCAAATAATATTTGGGGTCATTCTATTGGGTCTTCTGAGGAAGGTCATGATGGGTACAAGGAGGTACAGCATTGTTTCCCCAGAGAGACGTTTAATACTAAATTTGCACATTAGAGTATGTTCCTTGAAATTAAAAAGACATGGGCTCTTAATATTATCCAAGGCATGATTTTAACGAGTGGTTGATGGTCCAAAGTTGCAAGTGAATCTGGGCATCACAATACAAACATTCAACACAATTTTAGTCCATAGACAAAGCCAAGGGCTTTACTTTCAACCAGTCCATAGCAGAACTCTGCATCATTGAAAAATGTGGTGGCATCTTGTTCCACTAGGAAAGTGGTAAACAGTGGTACCTGTTCCATGCATTCTGAATTGCTTTCCTGGTTTGAGCTGGTATGATGGAAACCTGATTAAACGGGGACAAAGGATACAGGTTTTTCCTGTATCCTTCTATCCAGTCCCACTTTTTAGAAGATCTTGGATTGTCATTATATTTTCATTCCTGTAACCCACATTAGTCTACCGCACTGCATTTCTTTTGTCCCATTTGTTTAATTTCCCTCCTCCATTAGGGAAGGTCCGGCTTGATGTCGCTCCTCTCTGATACTGGAAAACAGTCGGCCTCCATATTATAGACGGGGGTGTGTGTGTGTGTGTAACCAAACGGGTTTTTCTTTAGTTCTATTTTTTGAGTTTATTTTCTCCCATCTCCATCCACCAATTGTACATAGACCATTTTTTTTTGTAAAATAAAATCATGCATTTCCATCTGGGATTTTTTTTAAGTAGGGCTTTTCTCATAGAGCAAATGTGGTATTTTGGTGGTTGTGGTGTGTCTGGTGAAAAATGAATGCTTTGTATTGTATGAATGGGTCGGCAAATATAGCTAGCTAGGGACCCCTTAGATTCATAGTCAGGCAAGACTGCTCCCCTCCCCCACCACAAAAGCTTAGGGTCTCGTGCTCCCCAAAATAGTATTTTTTGATATTGTTTTGGAAATAAAGGTGTGACAGGTTTCCCTCATGATGACAGCTTCCAGTTTTTATAAATCCATCTGGGAGAGTCATTTTTTTTAATAGGTTCAACTACCATGCTTGAGCCACCAGGTCATGGGAATGCCCACTGACACCAGTTCAATTATACCCAGGGTAATGTTTCAATTGAGATGTTGTTTCACTTTTTTCTTCAAGTAGTGATGGACAGGGATCAGTGTGTGAACTGCTGATGGTGTTGCATCAAGAGTGAAGGTAATGTCCAATGGTTTTACCAGTCATATTTTGTTAAGGTTGGTGTGAGCCTGTATTAAATGCACATGACTTAAAATGATCCTGAATCTATTGTTCCTGTTGGTTTCTGTTAGAGGGAATGGGTTTTCTATGCAGCCATATGCATAAAGCTTTTTTCTTAGCAACCTTCAAAAAGTTGAGCTGGAATGTTTGGGCTGGGAAATCAGGTGGCAATAAATGTAGGTCCTTTAGGGCAGCTTTTGATAAATAAAAATGAATTGTGTTGCTTGACACACATCACCTGTCATGTCTTCCTCAAGCCAATTTTTGTATGCATGAATACCAAGTTGTCTGTAATGCCATGTATTTGATGACTAGTTGGCACTAGGTACTTGTCCAAGCATCTGAATAATTTTTATATCTGTGGTCAACTTAAGTTTGAGTACCTACATTGGTGATCATGGTTCTTTCTGTCAGTGATAAAGATGGATCTGGGACAACTCCTTTGATTTCCTTTCCATCCCAAATCTGCCAGCATAGCAAATGGGGGAAACCTTCAGACTAGTATTTGAAAAAGTGAATGAATTACACTTCGTCTTACTGTTTATGATTCTGATTTCAACTTTAGTAGATTTTTGACACCTTTTTTGGCCCCAAATCCAGCAATTATGGCCAATCATTTTAGCTGCAGGGTGATTTTTTCAACTAATTGATCCACTGAGATGAAATATCCTCCCACAACCGACACAAGGATTCTTATTTGGCAAAGAAACATGTATGTTAGTAATTTGGAGTTTTTGAACTACATGGTGCTCATGGCCAAATATCTGTAGGTAGCATCATTCAGTAACTGTGTAACTGACTTGTCTGTAGTTTCCAAGCTGACAAGTTAAACTTCTGCTCACGTATACTGAGGTTGGAAGCCTCAGTCAGAACTTGACCTGGGTGCTCCTTATTGGCGAGTTCCACAATCATCTGCCTAGCTATCATGTTGCATGAATAGACTGGCTGAATGTAGCCTTCTAGGTAGGGACAATCAACTATGAACTAGCAAAATTTATCTTGAGCTTGTAGCCTTGCTAAAAAATGATTTATTTACTTGCCTTCCACCTGACATGTGGAATGAAAGGTGTGCCAGTGAACTTTCTTTTATGCAGGTCATTTTTAACAACAGATTGGATTGACAAGAACCTTTCTTTCATAACAGAATTTAAGGTTTCAACCCCTAAAAGGTCAAAAAGGTGCTTGTTGGCTTCAGGCAAATATATCATTCTCAATTCATTGTGTATTTTGACTTGATCAGTAAGCTTACACATCTTATACCAGGCCTTAGTGTTAAGGAATAATGCCCAGTTGTTGGTTATGTTGGGTTTAATGGCAGGACAATTTTTTTTTTTTCATGTTGATGTCTGCAGGGTGACAGTTTCCATCTGTGAGGCTATTATTTGTTGCATGAGTTAAGAAATTGAAGGTACCACCTGGTGAAGATGCCAGGTCTTATTTTGTTACTATAGTTCCATGTATTCACCAAATCCTGTCAGCAGCACTATATAAAATAACCACAACAGTGGTAGTAGTAATCCTGAATCACTTTATTCCAGTATCAAGCATGAGATACGAATACCAAAATATACCTTACCTCTGGTCATTCAACTGTTTTTATGATATTGGAGAATGTAACTTGTGTGTTTCTGGAAGTCCCTCATTGTCTAATAAGACTTTCCATTTCTACTCAACACATGAGAAATATAAAAAAAAAATAGTCTACCACAATTAGAAATTCCATTAACTATTTTGAAAGTTTTAATTAGACCACTTCTCATTCTTTTTTCAAGTAGATTATTTTAATTTTTCGAATCTCTTTGTAACAGCTTTAAAAAAATTTTTTTTTTTTTTTTTTAACTCTTTATCACACTTATTTCTATGTTCTCCAATCTCAATATTGCACTGCAATTTCCATGTATAGACACTGGAACCAAGGCATGAGTAAAATGTTCTATATGAGGTTTTATTAGGGTTTTATATATTTTTAAACATTTGCCTCCCTTGAAATAAAATTTTTTAACATCCAGCCATTCATTCCATTTGCCTTGATTGTTAAATGTATCATCAAACCCAACTCCCAAATTGCATTCCACATTTACTTCCTTATTTCTTTGTTGTTTAATTTATATTTAACTTTTATATTTTTGGATCTGATATTTTTAGTATTTTACATTTTTCTATGTTAAATTTTGATTTCCAGGTATTTTTCCTATGTGACAATTTATTCAGATCCATCTGTTATTTCTTTTGATAACTTATTTTATTTATTCAGATCCATTTTATTTATTCAGATCCACCTGTTATTTCTTTTGATAACTCTCTAACAAGTAGTTTGATATCATCAGCAAATAGTTGCACCTCTGATTTTAATACCATTAGGTAAATTATTTATGAATATTAAAAACCAAAGGCCCCCAGTACTTATCCTGAAGTAACACTCGAAGGTTATATACTGTGTTTCAGAATAATTGTTACCAATTTTTTACTTTCATAGTTCAATCAAAAAATATCTTAGAATATTTATTTTTCAAATTGAAATATCTATTTTTTTTTTATCCAGGACCAGACATCAGCTTACTAAATACCTTATTCACTCTAATATTAATTGGAGAATGATAATGTTCTAAAATGAGATTGTTGTGCATTTTAAAGCATAACAGTAACAGTTATCTTCTGTAATCATTTTATAATCATCTTTTCAAATTTAAGTTACAATTCAGAAATCCTATATCTTAATGGGAAGTATAATGATTCTGGACAGTGCACAGACAATTCACTATGGTTAGTGATTTAACTTAGAGTAAGCATTACACCTGACCTGTTAATCAATAAGAGAGGAAGAAGTATTTAAATGTATGAGTAGGAGGATTTGGTTTAGTCACAATAATGCAAAAGCTAATTATATCAATGTTCTATAAAGCCCACTTAAATTGTGGAAAGGGAATAATAACTACATATCAATTAAAAGATAATTTGATAAGGGCATAAAAAATATACAAATTAAAAGCAAACAGTAAAATATTCAAAATTTTAAGTCAAGATTGATCAGTATTTACATCACACATCATTTACTGCTTTTATATTGCATTGAAAAAAAAAATCAAACTGCTTCCTATTACAATATTATAATAGAAAATAGTTTAATTTCATTAAAAAAGTTACTGCAACATAAAAGAATTGAATGAAGAATTTATACTAAACCAACATTTCAATAGTACAGTTATTTTTAGATATTAAGTTTTTAATTAAAACTTTATTTAGGAAAGCCAAATTATCTTTTATCTTTATTTAATACATTGTGAAAAGTTAAAGTATTATGAAAATATGTTACTTATGAAATTGGAATCAGAAGTTAAATTTCAAAAATTCCACTATATTAAAATTCACTGGTCTTCCTTACATAAAGCAGCAATAAAAATAACTTACTTCCCGAAAACGGAACTTAATTAAATTATTTTTCACTTTATCTTTCTCAAATGATTTTCCTTTTGCAGACCACAGATAACAGAGTACAGCTGATGAAGAGAATGTATGGTGAAAAAAAAAAAAATCAAGTTCTAAAGAGGTGTCAAAGAAACCTTGACAGTGTAAAAGTCATTCATTGAAAAGCTTTACATGTTGAAACTGTGAGATTGGAAATTGTCATTGCTTGTAAATGCTATGTGACCAAATGCTGAATTATTTTTTGAAATGTATCACATAGCTGGTTCTTCTTATTTTTCAATTTTTTATAGAAAAATTTTCCAATGTTCAATTTGGTTTCAATATTTGTTTGATCTTTGTATTGGTTTTGTCAATATTAATTTTCAGTTAAAATCTTATAAATATTTAAGTTGTATATGAAACATTTTCCATTATACAAGGTGCAAAATGTGCAATACATTAATGATGAAATTGCAACAATCTTTCATGCAGTATACAACTGATATTTTAAATAAGCTGTAGAACAAAATGACACTTGAGGTTAAAAACAATCTATGATTTTTTTTTAGTTATAAAAATTATATAAAACTGACAAGGTGAGGGAAGGGAAAAAAATAAACAAAACAAAAAAACATTCACAGTACAGTGGACTAGTATCAAATGAACTCTTTATTCAAAATAATGAAGTCCATATGAAAAAGAAAATAAATATTTGAATTATTTGAGGATGAAACTAAGTTCACATTTTAATTACATCAAAATTAGTTGGTATAATTCAGTTGTTCTCATAAAATTAATACAGGCTTAAACATACACACAATCTATTATGAAAATAAAACTAACATTTAACCCACATATCAATAATAGGAATCCAAGTGATTAAGCCACAAAAAAGAAAAGAAAAAAAAGAAAAAGAAAAAAGAAATAAAAAATTTTAAAAAATTTTGCATCAAAGCAAAACTTACCTTAATATATAAGGTAGGTATTGTCTGTTTGGACTTGCAATAATGCCTAGCTACTCTATACACAGTCTCTGGCACATATTCCAGTACTAAATTCAGGAATACTTCATCTTTCTGAAAAGACAAATATCATAAGTTTTTAAAATGTTATCATGGAATTTTCTTTTTTTTTTTTTTTTTTTTTTTTTTTACTGCTGTACTATTTGCAAATAAGAATTTTTACTAATGTTACTCCCTTATGTCATCAAATATGAGAAAATAGATTTTCAAAGTTTGATTTGAAGAACTGAATTCCTATTTTGACAAATGCAATGATTCATTAATTTGATAGCAGCAGACAATGGTATTTAGATAGAAAGGTATCAATAGTGTCACATGTTTACAGGGATATAAGAAAATATGCAGATTACCAGTTATCTTTATTTCTTCTGTATTCACTAACTCCACAGTTGTTATTCTGCTTTAATTTGTAGTAATAGTGCTAATTGTCTTAAGAATAAGTCAATTGTAACTATAAAACTTCAGGTGAATACAAACACATCCAATTAGGAACTCAGGATATTTTTCATTCGAATAATAAAAATTTCAATAATTAATTCATTTAATCTTTTTAATTACTCGGTGACTTATTTTACACATAGAAATGTGTGTGAATATATAATTCTGAATAAGACAATATGACAGACATTTTGTGTTTGCTTATTCTGTCCTTGATCAATTCAAGTCGTCAAATGAATCCTTTGACATTGGGGTGGAATGACTTAAGGAAGGTGCCATACTTTTCCCAAGTTCATGTTTAAGGTAAAAAAAATGCTGCACATATATACATACATACATACATACATATATATATATATATATTGTTACGGCCACCGGCCACGGCAGGATTATAGTGCAAGAACTACTATGTGGACCGGAAGTGGGGGAAGGCCATTGGCAAGTCTTCGAGCCCTAGCAACAGGGGGAGAAGCAGCAGAGAAGAGACAGGGAGGGCACTTTACCGCCAAAAAGAAACGAAACCCAAAAAGTTAGTTTCGAGCTTCGCCAAGGAAGAGAAAGGTTGCCTTTTCACGGGGTCCGGTGAAAGTGGAAATCCTAGTCCCAAAATGGCATATAGAAGCATTTAGCTCCGTTGGGTAAGAACCTGAGGCTCAATGTAAAAGAAAAGGAAAACAAAAAACTGGTGCCTTGCAACTCGTTAATAGGAGATTAACGAATATAAGAAAAAAAAAGAAAAAAATTAGCAAAAGAGAGGAAAGATAAAAAAAAAAAGGTTAGTCAAAATTTTTATCAAGAATAATATACGTAACCTAAATAAAGGTCCGTATCAAGACTGTTCCAAAGAAACATTTTTGAGGCTGTTCATCAGCAGCTAGTTTCGGCGGAAAACCTGTTTGGTTAAAATTTGTACATCCATAAAGATGAAGAGGAGAGACTCTTGTTCTTCGGTGAAAGAAGAAAAAAAAAAAAATACTCCATCTTATTGGAAGGACCTAGTCAGACACTATTGGGAGCGAATTGTCCTCCACATTTCTGTATATTTTTTTGTTGCATTCGTTTTGTTCTTTGTTTGTCTGTTGTCACAGTTGTGCTTTCTTTTAAATGAAAAAAATGTATGAATGATACATATATAAAGAAAAGAAAAAAAAAAAACCCAACTCCGCGTTATATTGTTTGTCCAGTTCAGAATACCCCACGTGTTCTTTCATATCACGTCGACCTCTTTAACCTTGAAACCCTCCTGTTTCGTCCGTAGTCCCTGTATATGTAACATAGGACTCCGTCCATATCTCGAAAAATTAAAAATACGAGTGGAAACTCGCTACAATATATATATATATATATATATATATATATATATATATATACACACACACGTTATGCATTCAATAAGTTTCCAGACTTTTTTGTACAGGCATTTAATATTGTCATAGACTTTTGAAAATTCAGTATGTTATTACTATACATCTTATAAATTGACGGACCAATTTTTATGATTTCAGGTTCAAATGAATAGCTACAGTAGCAATTGGAATACACCCTATTAAAGCCTGATTGTCACAGCTGGTGAATTTCAAAAATGCTATCTGGATTTTAGATGAACGATATGCAATAAAATTGTGTTTTAAACTTGGAAAAAATGCCACAGAAACATATGGAATGTTTCAGACTGCTTTTCAACCATCTTGCATGAATCAAGCATCAGTTTTTGAGTGGCATAAGAGACTCAAGGAAGGCAGGGAGTCTGTGAGGGATGATAAGAGGTGTGGGAGGAGTAAGGAAGTCAATACACCAGAGTTGATTGGCCAAAGGGTTAGGGTTACTATGTTGAGGTTTTAAGAGATTCGGTCGGAAGAGGCTAGTTTGAGTTTGAGTTTTGTTTAACGGCATATCAACCCCTGTGGGTCATTTAATGCCAAAAAGGTTATTTTTAATTTCAGTCATTAAAATAGCAGTTCTATAGAGATGTTTGGTTATATCTTACTGAAAAAGTTGCTTTTTTTTTAGAAAATTAAAAATGTTTTCAGGGTTTGTATTCTTAAAGATGTCCCTCAGGTTTCTTGCTTGATAGTATTTAGTGCGGATATGTTTAAGGTTGTTACAATTTAGAAGGATATGTTTGGTTGTGAGTTGTACTTTGCATGATGGGCACACTGGGGCATCCTCCCCTTTTAACAGGTGTGAATGAGTAATGTGGGTGTGCCCAATACGCAATCTGGCAAGTATTACTTCTTCTCTTCTGTTACTTCTGTAGCCTGTTGGCCACTCTCCGATAGCTTCTTGTATTTCATGGAGTTTGTTTTGGGTCTGATTGTCCCATGATTTCTGCCATTTGTCTGATATAAATTTCTTTATGATTGGTTTTAGATCTGTATATGGGATTTTTGATTTGCACATATCAATTTGAAGAGCTTTTTTTGCAGCTTTGTCTGCTTTTTCATTTCCTTGGATGCCAATGTGACTTGGTATCCAGGTGAATATGATGCTATTATTTTTAGAGAGGGAGTTTAGTTTGTTTAAGAGCTTTGTAATCAAGGGGGATGATGTATCTCTGTTCTGTAGTGCTAGCAGGACTGATTTGGAGTCTGTGTATATGATAAATTTGGAAGCTTTATGATCTGCTATGATATTCATAGCTAGATCAATGGCTGTGGTTTCTGCACTGTAAATTGAAGCTTCATTAGGTAGGCGTTTTAGGGTTTCTTTTTTTTGAGAAATAGCAGCACAGCCTACTTTTTTTCCTTGTTTGGATCCGTCTGTATAGATGTGATAGTGATCTGGGAACTTATTTTGTATTTTTATGAGTTTCTCTTGATAAGTGATGGGGTGTGTTTTTATTTTGGGTAACTTAGCCAGTTCTAAGTTTATAGTTGGTTGCCTTATGGTCCATGGTGCCGTTTTGGAGAGTATGGTATGGTGTACTATTTTAGTGTTGATTTTGATTTCGTTGAGGAGGTCACTTATTCTTAAGCTAAAAGGTCTGATTTTTTTTGGGTTATTTTGATACAGGTTTTCATATTTTGTTTTGCCGGTATAGTCATAAGCAGGATTTTGTGGACAGGAGATGAGTTTGATGTAGTACTGTAGTGCTAATTTTTGTCTTCTTAAATAGAGAGGGGGTTCGTTTGCTTCTATGTATAGACTTTCCTTTGGGGAAGTATTAAAGGCTCCTAAAGTAAGGCGAAGTCCTTGGTGGTGTATTGTTTCCAGTCGTTGTAAGTAGGATTTTCTGGCTGCTCCGTATATGAAGCAGCCATAGTCAAGTTTTGATCTTATTAGAGATCTATATAGCTTGATAAGTGTCTTTCTATCAGCACCCCAGTCTGTGTGGGCTATGGCTCTCAATAGTTGCATGGCTTGATTGCATTTTATTCTTAGCTTTTTTATATGTGGGATAAAGGATAGTTTAGAGTCAAAGATAATGCCAAGGAATTTATGTTCATCTGTTATGGGTATTTCAGTGTTATTTAATGTAAGTTTAGGGTGGTTGTGCATCTTGTGGATTTGACAGAAGTGTACACATTTTGTTTTACTATTTGAAATTGTAAATCCATTTTCTGTGGTCCATTTTTCGATTTTATTTATGCATTGTTGTACTTTCCTTTCTATGGTTGTCATGTTTTTTGAATTATAGCAGATGAGGAAGTCATCTACATATAATGACCCTTTGATTTCTGGAGGGAGGCAGGATGTTATGCTGTTTATTTTTATTATAAATAGGGATACTGATAAAATACTGCCCTGAGGAACTCCCACCTCTTGTGGCTTCGAATCAGAGTATGTGCTGCCAATCAGTGTCCTGAAAGATCGGTCTTCAAGAAAGTTTTGGATGAAGATGGGAAGTCTACCTTGTAACCCAAAGTTTTTAAGGTCTTTGAGAATTCCGTATGGCCACGTTGTGTCATAGGCCTTTTCAAGATCAAAAAAGACTGCCACTAGGTGTTCCTTTTTTATGCATGTTTCTCTGATTAGAGTTTCTATATGAACCACCTGGTCCATTGTGCTTCTTTTTGTTCTGAAGCCTGCTTGTAGGTTTGAGAGCAGTTTATTTGATTCGAGAAACCATATTAGTCTTTGGTTTATCATCCTTTCTAAAGTTTTGCATGCACAACTAGTTAGGGCTATGGGCCTATAGCTGGTGGGATTTGTTGGGTCTTTTTGTTTTTTGAGGATGGGGATGATTGTAGCTTGCTTCCATAAAGTAGGGATATTGCCTGAGATCCAGATATTGTTATATATGTTTAGGAGATATTTCTGGGAAATTGAAGGTAATTCTTTAAGAAATGTGTAGTGGATTTCATCTGGACCAGCAGCTGAGTTATTGGATTTGGATAATGAATTTTGGAGTTCATCTAGGGTGAAAAGTTGGTTGTAGCATTTAGTATTGTCAGAGGTGAACTTTATTTTGTTCTTTTCTTCTTTGATTCTGATGGAGTTAAATTTGTTTGAATATTTTTTGGTAGATGATGCTTGGGCAAAGTTTTCTGCCATCAGATTAGCTATTTGTTTTTCATTCAAAGCTTTTGTGCTTCCTTGGGAGAGATGATTTATAGGAGTGTGGACAGTTTTATTTGATATTTTCTTTACAAAGTTCCAAATTGTTTTGGGATTAGTATTTGAGTTTATTTTTGCAGTGAAGTTTCTCCAGGAGGACCTTTTAGCTTCTTTAATTGTGCGTCTAGTTTTAGCTCTTTGTTGTCTATATTTGTCTAGATTTTCTGATGAAGGGTTGGTTTTAAATTTCCTGAGGATTCTTTGGCGTTCTCTGATCATAGTTTTGCACTCCTCCATAAACCAGGGATTGTTATGTTTTGGGGATGTTGTAGTTTTAGGTATGGTTTTGTTTGCTATATTAATTAGGGTGTTTGTGAAATGTATTATAGGTTCTTCTTGGTTTATATTTGTTTCTGGGATTAGGGTGTCAAGGCATAGTTTTTTGTAGGCTTGCCAGTTTGCTTTTTTGAAATTCCATCGTGGGGTTTTTGAGACTGTTTGTGGGTCTGATTTTCCTGGTTTAGTATTTTCTATTATGATTGGAAAGTGGTCACTGCCGCAGGAATCTTCATATACCCTCCAGTTATATTCTATAAAGGTGGCTGGATCGCTGAGTGTTAGATCTATAGCAGAGAATGTACCTGAGGATGAGCTTAGGTGGGTTTGAGCTTTCCGATTGTGGAGACATAGGTTGTTGTTATTAATGATTTTTTCAAGGGTCTGACCTCTTTTGCTCGTTGTCCTGCTTCCCCACAAAATGTTGTGGCTATTGAAATCTCCCATCAATATATATGGCTTAGGGAGTTGATTTATTAAGTTATTTAGCTGTTCTTCGTTTATAGGATCTTGAGGTGGAATGTATATAGAGCAGATAGTGGTGGTTTTGTGTAAAGTTGCTGAAATTGCTACTGCTTGTAGGGGGGTGCTGATGTTGATTTTGCTTTGGGGAATGTTTTTCCTTATTAGGATTGATACACCACCCGAAGCTCTTAGTCCCGTGTCATGTATATAGTCATATTGCTCATAATTTTTCATGTTTGTTTTATCATTGCTTTTTTTGAATGTTTCTTGGAGACATATAATGGTAGGATTTTGTTCAGTTATTAACAGCTGGAGTTCGTTGTAATTTGCCTTGTAGCCACGACAGTTCCATTGGATTATCTTGTGGGTATTTTGGTATTTGGCCATAACTATTTATGCAGTGTGTGTCTTGGGTTTAGGGTGTACTATTTAATTTTTGTATTTTCGATTTTAGGTGTCGAGTCCATTTCGGTTTCCATACTTTCTATGTTTCTGGATTTATTTTTGGTTTTTGAAGGGGTGTGTTGAGTAGGTTTTTGTTTTTCTTCTTTTTCTCTGGTTCTTGAGGTTGATCGGTTTCTGTTTTTGATAGTTAGCGTTTCATTTTTTTGGCTAGAGGTTGAAGGGATGTTTTTTGATTTGTCAGTTGGAGTTAGTTGTACATTGGGTATAATGGTTTTAAGGGTTTTGATTAGTTCATGTAGGTCGTTTATTAAATTTGTTAATTCTTCTTCTATTTTTGTTGTTTTTATTTGTGTTTTTGCTTCGTTTTCTACTTGGTTTGAGGGAGTCCTGGTTACCTGAGAGAAAGTTAATTTGTTAAAGGGATTTTCTACGAGTCTTCTTGCTTCAGGGAAGGTAATGTTTTTGGTGATTTTCATTTTGATAATTTCCTTTTCCCTTTCCCAGATTTTGCAGTACTTTGAGTCTGCTCTATGATTCCCTTTGCAGTTGTTGCAGTTTAGACTGTTTTTGCAGGATTCCTCTATGTGATTTGGTTCCTGCTCTCCACATTTGACACACACTTGTTTTCTTGTGCAGTGCTGCTTCAAGTGTCCATATTTCTGGCAGTTATGACATCTTCTGGGATTTGGGATGTATGTCTCAACTTTCACCACTGTATAGCCTATTTTTATTTCTAAAGGGGGTTTTGGGTTATTAAAGGTTAGAATGTAGGTATTGGTTTCAATTATTTCGTTTTGTTTTTTGATTGTTATTCTTTTGATGTCTATTACATTTTGTTTTTTTAGTTCATTTTTAATTTCCATTATTGAGCATAATGATAGCTCTCCATTTCTTATCACCCCTTTAGAGGTGTTTAATCTCTCATGGGGGTAAGCTTTTATATCGATGTTGTGGATTTTTTTTTGCTTTAATATTATTTCGGCTTGTTTTTTTCCTGTCACCTCTATAAGGATGGTTCCATTCTTCAAGTTTTTTACGGTTTTGGGTGATATTAGAGCTGAAATACATTTTTCTATGATGAAGGGGGATATTTTTGTTAGCGGTAGTTTTTCTTTTGATTCTAGAATGATGAACCTTGGATATGGCTCATCATTGTCTGAATCACATTCAATATGGGGTCTTTTTGCTTGGGTTTTTGTTTTAATAGAAGCCATAAAAGTGTTGGATGAGTTTCACTGAACATGCTCCCCACCCACCTCGGAGCCCCATATGGGGATGTGCCTAGGGGGAAACCCATTCGCCTAGCAACACCAGGGCTACATGTTCAGTATACTCATGCTGGTGATAGACGAATTAATTTTTTGTCCCTGGGTTTTTGTTCCCAAGATAACTACTTCCCCAGGGACAGAAAGGACTACGAGTCTTTCCACAGCATGATTGACCCTACAGCCATCGTCCTCATTTAGATTTTTAAAAAAAAAAAAAAAAAAAAAAAAAAAAAACCTAAAAATCTAAGAGAGTACTGTCATGACCAGCCGATTGATCGGATCGGGCCTCTCCGACCGCCCGTCTAGCCCAGTAAGGGCCAAAGTGGTGTGTTGCAAGAGACTCGACCACTCGATTCTCAGGCCAAGTACTGCTCAACCACCAGGATCCCGTCCTTAAGCATCACGGGTCGCCACCCACGGCCAACAGGTAGCCTCGTTGGGGGGGTTTTACCCCTCTGCAGAGGTGCAGTCAGCGTATTCTACAGCCCCAGCTGACAGGGCGAGAAGAGGCTAGTACTCTTCAAATTGAGTCAGTGACATTTCCACCAGGACTATGCACCAGTCCACAACTCCATCCTTGTCACAGACTATTTGACCAAGATGGGCATCAACACAATTCCTCAGCCTCCCTACAGTCCAGACCTTGCTCCCCGTGACTTTTGGTTATTCCCTAAGCTCAGAGGCTGTTGTTACAAGACAATTGAGGAGATGAAAGAGGCTGTGACAAAGGTCATTGACACACTCACACAAGAGGACTTCCATGGGGCCTTCCAGAAGTTGTTGGAACAGTACAAGTGCATTGCAGCCTGAGGAGATTACTTCAAAGGGGACTAGAGTTTCATGTGTGTACTATCAATAAAAGTGCCCATATGAAAAAAGTCTGGAAACTTATTTAATGATCCTCGTATACACACACAAAACCAAAAATATAATATACATCAGTTCATTTTATAAGTAATGTCTAAAATTTGATGATGATTGAATGATATTTTTACTCTTCTAAAATGCTTACATGACAGTATGTATTACTTTGAGGCTGCAATTCAGCACCTTAACTATTATGCTCCTCTGAAAATTTGAATCTGGTCAGATATTAAGCATTGGAGGTGGGGAGAAGAAGAAAAAAAAAAAACACTAGTTGCCAGATTCCCAGATAATAATTGTCTAATAGGTATGAAGAAAAAGTAAGCACCTCATTTATTTTATTTTATTTTATTATTTAACAGGACTATCAACAGCCTGTATTTAATGCATAAATTAAAATTTTTTTTGTTTTCATATTATTTTAGCTGTACTATTTATCTATTTAAAGGTGTTACATTGGAATTACAAAATCTCAGCCTCTTACATGCAATAAAAGAATTTTTTAAAAGAATTTGGTAAACATCTATTTAAAATTAAATATTTAATTATTTTCTTTTACTGAATACATTCCAAGTAAAAATATTAGAAGAAATGAGTGAAAAATTGCATTGAGAAAAACAATATTTTACTTAATCATGTCACTTTAAGTCTGATAAGTTTTTCTGTTTACAAACTTGCATTATTTTGTAAAATTTAAACAAAATGTATATATATCTAATGAATTATCTTAAATAAAGAGAGAGAGTAGTGAATTCTTTGGAAGGTAATGCTACAGACGGGGAGGGGGTCCTCAGTAGTAAATAAATCACTCCCAAATCTAACAACGGTAACTGACAGAGATGAAAAAAAAAACACCTTGCCTTGGCTGAATTAGTCTAGTAACAGATTACCAGTGTTGCGACCTTGGTTTGGAATTTGGTACCACAGGCTACTAGCCTGGGATCACTGTAGTTCTATAAGCATGACTGACATGTTATAGGTAGAATGGTAATTAACAAAAAACATGACCTCAGCATCAAACAAGCCCATTATCTTACAGAGCAAGGTATGACATGACTTATCATACAAATAAATATTACCAAACACTAGGCAGACGTTTCTTAATCCTCACACCCTCTTGACCTTTTTAAATCTTTTCTTGGTGCCTATAACTGTATTCATTTCATCATGCCACCCTCACAACAGACTGGTTTGACATTTTTCATTGGATCATCGGATTACCATTTCAGAAGTTTCTTTTTTGTTTCAATATAGACATTAAGTCCTCACCAGACTGGGGGTGCCTAGTTCCGTGAGTTTTTTTTTTTTTTTTTTCATTTTTTTGTGAAAATACGCTCACACCTGTCTACACGCCCCCTTATTACTCAGCCAAAATAACGGCTTATCCATAAAGGCCCTATTTGATAGTACAAAAGAAGGAAAAGACAAAGACAAAATCATTGAAAAACCATCATTAGGAAAAAAACAAAAACAAAAATTAAAAAAAAACAAAAACAACACAAACAGAAAAACCAAAATCACCTACTAATAGTGGGGGCTCCTCTAATGCCTGGCCTGCCCCTCTCAAAATAGTGATCAATATCAATGAGCTTCTCTAGCAGGCAAGGGCCATTTCTCAACAAGTCAGAGATATTAGTCTTCTGTTCAATTTGGAGGAGCTTCGAAGCGACCGACAAAAAAGAAGTGTGTGTCTTTGTGGTCGACAAAAAAAAGCACATCCACAAAAAGACTGTTTCCCCGATAAGCCTGGGCATAAAGGTGCTAGCAATCTTTGCTTGTACCTCTTACACCTTTTGGGATGTTTTGCCACCTTCTGTTAAGGATGCAGTCACTCTAATGCAAAGAACTCTTGAGATAAAAGACTTTCATGTGGACCAAATATTTAGGGCGATGAAGTACCACAGTAGCACATCTCCCTAATTAGACACCCTCCCTAAATCAACATAACTGTTAAATCCACCCCTTCATCCTCCAGCCTGGGGAGGGCTAAATTTGAAAAATTATTAGAATAAAAAAAGAAAAAAAACAAAATCTTTACAAATCAAGAATATTAAGGCCTCCATGTACTCCATTAGCCCAGGATATGCCACCACCTAAATGGATGATCCTCAAACCCAAAATGGGCACCCTAAAAGCTTCCTAAGCACATGTCATCTCAGTTGTATAGAGTCGGATGGAGTCATGGGAATGCACTGTGAAGCCAACCCGGCCTTTGGCCTACTTGTACATTTCATAGATAATGAATATGCCAACTGTTGTGAGGAAGGTCCCAATTTCCATTCACCCCTCCTTGTATAGGGATTGTAAATTAACTTCTCTGCAGGACATCGGGAGTCTTGCTGGTGACAGGACCATCGACAAAAAGATGGACATAGGTTCCATGAACCAGGCCATTGGTGTCCTGAACCCTGCCATGTTTCGACCTAGTATTCAACCCCTGTATTAATCATGATGGATTTAAGGTTGACTAGCTTAAATGGCTGTATGCTAAGGTTGGATTCTAAAAGATCCCAATTACTTTTAAGCCTTCAGTGCCGCAGCATTAATATCCTACTTTGATTTCAACTGCAGTGGAGATATTCTGTCGAGGGACTATTTGTCCTTCTCAGTATATTTTGACAGTCGTTCTAGAGAGGTCACCAAGCTGATAAGCAGATGTCTTATCTTGATGTGTACTATTCTTCTTTCAGATTTGCCGGGCAGACTTTGCATACTGGATGTTACCATAAAGGACAAGGTGTTTTGTTTGATAGGGGTTTACGGACGGTAATTTTAGTGGGTGATTGGAACACCGTCTTTGATCCCAATTTAGATTGAGGACGCACAAGTCCGGGTACTTTGGATTCTAAGTACTTTTGCAGGTTTGTTGAATGACTTGATCTTGTCGACAAATTTCACTAAAGACATCCAAATAAGTTAGAGTGGACTTGGACCAGTAGGGGTGTCTCAGCTCAGCTCTATAGCTATCTGGACTGAGTATTAAGAGAGTTGACATAGATCTCTTAGGTGGTCCAAGTTTTGAGGCTTACAAAAATTCTGACTACAACATTCTAAGTGTGTGAATTAGGTTGGATAAGTAGGATATCTGGATTCTGGAAATTCAACTCATTCCTCCTGGATGAGAAGGATTTTCAGGACCAGCTAGAACGACGGAGGCTATCATTGGTAATAAGTGGTGGGGCATCCCTAAGGATAGAATTAGATCTTTTGCTGCCAACTATAGAAGGAGACTCAACTTAGATAAATTAGTAGAGCAAATATAGATAGAAGATAAGCTGGATAGGGCAGTTAAGGTGGGAGATAGTGGGGCCACTAACTTAGCTAAGACAGAGCTGGCTTCCTTTCAAATAAAGCACTAGGCTCTAGTAGTTAGAGTTAGGTTAAAAAAAAAAGTTTTGCGAGGCGAGGAATACAGCCCAAGAATTATGGATCAAGGAAATTAGACATGCAGTTGATAGGCATATTGCAAGTGTCACATCTCCAGACAGACAATGTCAAACTACAAACAAAGCCATTTGTAGGGAATTTTGTGACTATTTCGTAAAACTTTTCACTATGAGTTTGGCTAAATTGACACCTATCTTTTCACTGAGTTCCACTGAATTCGACACCTATCTTGCCGACTTCCCTTGCTTCACAGTGACAGAGGCAGCAGAGTGTGAGGGACACATAATGGTGGAAGAAATCTGGCAGGCGTTGAAAAAGGTTGGGACTGATAAAACTGCCAGGATCAATGATCTGCCCTACAAAGTCTCCTTGAGACTGTCATCCATATTTGTGCCCTTGCTGGCAACAATCTATAACAACTAACACTTCACCAGAGGTATAGTGAAGTTGCTACATAAAAACAAACATTGATGGGATGGGATTAGCAATTTTCACACTTTGACAATGTTAAACACTGAGAATTGAATTAAAACAACCAGATAATCTGGCAAACACTTGCGCACAACATACAGAAACATTGGCCAGCTGTTTCAACCTTATTAGGTCTCATCAGCAGCATATACCATGATCTCCCCCACTGTAGATCGAACCAGTGACCACAGAATGCAGAGCTGAAACTCTACCACTGACCCACAGTCCACATCACAACCAAGTGACGCCAAGTCAACTAGCCATGGTGACAGTGTCCTCTGTAAAGAGTACAGATGTAACTTGCAAGACACATTCGGGTTAATTGGCTGCACAATTACCATTACTAGTTGATTTGGCGTCATTTGTGTGCGATGTGGACTGATGGCTCAGTGGTCAACTAGTAACAGCTCTACATTCTGTGGTCACTGGTTCGATCTACAGTGGGGGAGATCATGGTATATGCTGCTGATGAGAACTGATAAGGTCGAAACAGCTATCCAGCGTTTCCGTATGTCACACGCAAGTGTTTGCTAGATTTTCTGGTTGTGGTAATTCAATTCACAATTCCTCTACTTAAAAAAGAAAATGTACATTTAAACACTGACAAAGATTTTGGCAAAGATCTTGGCAGACTGTTTGCTGGCTTTCCTGCTTAGTCTGATTTTCCTCAAACAGACGTGTGCTGTGAAAAATAGGACTATCCAGAACAGTCTTTATATCATAGAAAAAGTCAATGGAAATGCAGCGCTAATCAATTTCAACCAGTGAAAGACCGTTGAGCATGGTTTTCTGGAAGCTATTCTGTCTGCAGCCAGTTTTGGGCTTTACTTTTTCAGCTGGATTCACCTTTTCTATGTATCCCCCAGAGTCATGGTGGAAGTGAGTGGGGTAAGACTGAAGCCCTTCACACTGACTTGGACAATTCGTCAAGGTTGTCCATTGTCACCCATGATGTATGTCCTTGCACTGAAACCTTTCCTGTGCAGGTTGAGAGTGAACCTGGTCCTACACGGCTCCTGTTAACTGGCTCCACTGAGGTAGCCCGGTACACTGCATATGCTGACAATGTCAGCATAATTGTAATGAGCAGTGACAAGGTGGTTTAGTTGAGCAAAGACATCGGAAGATACAAAGTCGTGACGGGGCCAAGATTAACCATGAAAAACTCATCGGTTTGCGGATGGGTTCATGGAGGGGCTGTGCTCTTCCTGGCTTTTTCATTTGGAAGGACAGTCTGTGCAAGATAATCACCATCTAGTTTGGTCTCGATCTCCAACTGGAGAAAAATTGGTCAGAAATACTGGGAAAAAAATCATAGTCCCATCTGCTCTCTGGCTATGCAGAAGGCCTTCCCTAAAGGGCTGGGCGGAGATTGTGAGGCTCGCACATCTACCCCTTGGTCTTTTACCATCTTTCAGTGCTTCCAATCTCACGCACCATCCTATTCCAGTTGGAAAGGATCCTGTTTCAGTTTATCTGGGATAAATGGGCTCCTTTGGTGAGGCGGGATATCTGTCAGCTTCACACTTCTGAAGGCAGCTTAGGAGTGCTGAACGTCAAGATGCAATGCCACATTTTGTCTCAGCTTCCTAGGCTGGATGTGTTCACAAGATGATGAGACTGGTACCTTCTGGAAGGAATATGCTAGACTATCTTTCTCATCATTAAGAAGTGTGCATTTGACAGATAATTGCCCAGAAACGAGTGCCTCTTCTATTGCAAGTGTTGGAATGCCCTAAAAGTTCTCTCTTGACTGCAGGGAGATCTTTTTGACAGCCGGCTGTTGCCCTGTAAGATGTTATATCATACGTTAGTCAGAGAGGTTGTGTGAGAAGATTTGATTGGTGAACTCGGTGTGACGAAGAAGGAGAGTTGCTTATTGTGACCTTGGGCCCCAGGGATGAGGTGTCTCAACAATGAAAAGGCTTCCCTCACCTGGCTGGGTTGGCAAGAAGTTGTTTGCAGTGTGTTTGGCAATTTCATCAGAGTGTGTTCAGTGTGGTGATTTAGGAGTTGATCAAGCACACCTTCTTTCACTGCTCAGTTGTGCGGCTGCTGTGTATACTCCTTGAAAGCTACATGGTTTGCATAGTAAGTGGAAAGTTTAATCCTGGAGGTCAGTTATGTGTATAGCAATTTGGCACTGTCATTGAACCGGTAGGAACATTATGTGTTTCTCTGCTTACTTGGCATTTTTAGAGTTGTGATTTGGATGACGTGACAGAAGGAATTCCATGAAGGCGAGTCTTTTTCTTCTCAGACCCTGGTTGCTTATTACAAGCACCAAATAAAAATTAAAATCTGGTCTGAGAGAAAAACTCTTCACTGGGGTCTGGTGAAAGGTGGGTAACTGTTGCATGGTAGGAGCCAGTGTTATTTTCACCCTTGATATTGCAGGGACCGAAAGAATTTTGAGTACAGAGGAAAGACATGACAACCTACCCCAAGCAGATTACACTATTTTGTCCATATAGTTTAACTTAGCTAGAGGATCGTAGCTCATTGGCCAGTTTTATTTATTTAACCCCACTTTTACCTTGTTTTTCTCCTCTTCACATCTGTTTAGATGACAGAATTTCTAGTTCTCTGGATATGTGGAGATAATTCTATATACACCACCCCAGCTTTTCAACTAGTTAACTAGTTTCTCAGCCATTATTAGCTTGTGAGGGAGGACTCCTTACTAATCATCATCCTTTGTTTTTGTACATATTTCTTTCCATTTACAATTGGGGTATTTTATCTTTGTAAATATGTATATATGTATTTATGTCACATTAAAATGTTTACCTCAACTCCCTCTCTCACAATTACATAAATATGAGTTTTGACTTGTTTTGGTGATTGATGTATGTTAGTGGCTTTCAATGCAGTATTGTGGTGTTTTTGTTAATTTGGAGATATGTATTGGTCAGTGAATGAGTCTAGTTAAGTTAACAATTAAGGATAGTGATGACCTGTCGCCCATATTTTTGGCACTGTACCACATGTATACATATTTGTATATTAAATATTCTCAGTCTCCACACCCTGCCTGAAGTCGCCAGAAAGTAAGTACCCATACTTTCGAGAGAGAGAGAAAATCATCTTCTTTCATCAGTTTTAAATTTTTTTTAAAATAACAAATCAGAGAAAGGGATGAACATGTTTTTGTCCTCACTCTCTCAGACACACAATGTCGACACTAAAATTTTGAGTGGAAACTTCTTTTTAAAAACGATTTTGTTGATTTTCTTTTTAAATTAATTACTGAAAAAGTTATTTTTTTGACTTCAGCAGACCTTTTGTATACTCAGTGACAGATCCTTTGAAATAAACATCAAAAGGTGCATTTGTAGCAATGCATTTCTGATGTTTATTTCATCAAATATAATACTGTCAAATTTATTCCATCCAACAAATAGTTGTCAAATTTTGACTATTACAAATTTTTTTACAAGCATTTGGTAAAATATTTTCAAGTACTTAAAAGAAATGTGCCTAATTTGAGGTACAAGTGTCCCACTTGCATTATCTTATTAAAAATAAAGTTTATGTATGGCTTAAAAAAAAAAAAAAGTTTCAGTTTATTTAATATTTAAAAATACAACTCAGAGCAAGTAATCTATTAGATCATAATATTATAGTTTTTTGGGTTTTTTTAGGGGTTAATTGGATGCAACAGCTGATTGAAATCATGATTTCCTTCAAATTGATTATTTTTCATACAATATCAGTCATTGAATTTATTTCATTGAGCATTCCTTGCTAATAATGCTGGAGTACATACAGCCTCATTTTTTTTTTGTGTCTTGAGGATTCATCCTTTAAATAAAAGAAATTTTTGTACCAACATAATTGTAATCATGGACTTTGGAATTATAATCAGGGTAGGTTTACAGATATTGTCACGTGGTGTCCCACTGAGAAGATAGAAATAAGATTACTACTATTCCCGTGCGTGAATTAACAGTAGAAAGCCATCAAAGTAAAGAATGTGGGTCAGAGTGGAGACCAACAGATGTTGGTACTCTGTGACCTCACACGGGTCGCCTGACATGGGAAGAAGGTAGAAGCCAAATGATTGGCTGGGACCCTAAAACGGAAGTGGCACCTTCTTCCCGTCAGCGGAGAAAAGAAAAGAGAAAATTAGTTGTTGGACAGGGTTCGTGGCGGACGGAACCAAAGCCAAATACTCCGGGTAAAAGAAGACAAAAAATATCTCGGACACGGAGGAGCCATGCATTCAGGCCAGAACTAAAAATAAGATAATGTCTGTCAGCCCGTAAAAGGAATCCATCGAAAGAAGATAAGTAAACTTTGGGACCGTTTCTCCTTATACCCAATTATATATACCCTCTCTCTCAAATTGAAGAAAGACTGAAAACAAAAGTAAAGAAAAGACATTTGTGTTCATGCACTATTCATTAATAATATATTTGATACGTTGAAGGTGTATATCTGTGTGTAGTAAAAAGGATTGATATATTTTAATGTTCCCACGTGCTTGAAGTTATTTGTGGCGTCAGCTACGAATTTGTTGTGTCATGTTTCTTTTTCAGCCTCTATTCACCTTATGATATGCTCGCTTAAAATTGTCCTATAAATTCCTTTAAAATATCACACTGGAAACCGGAATTGCCGACTACTATAATTAATATTACGTCTAAACCTAGAGGTCATATCTTCCATTGTTCTAGGGGAGGAAGACTAGCGGCCTTGGTGGGTGTGTGGATAGTGTGAAATTAGGGAACCCCTTGCCAGCGGCAGTCAGTCTGGCCATAAATCAATCCCCCACATAATATGCCAGTTCTTATGTGCCTGAGGATAAACTCTGAACGAGGACTTATTCTACAAGGGATCAAGTGCCAGTCTGCCCCGTCTTCACACGTGCGAAAATAAAGTCCCGTAATGGGATTTTAGTAAATTTGTCGTCACAATATCTATTAGCTGAGTAGATGCCTATTGCTGGACGAAGGTAAGTGGATTGTTTGACATAATTGCTTCTCATTGATTAGCAATTATATAATTGCCTCTTTGATTGGTTTCCTTACTGTGTCTTATTTTGCTATAGCTGTTAAAATACTTATCAAAATAAACTTCTTGGCAGTTGTAGGATTAGATTTTTCAACTTCTGATGAGGTTGAGCATATCATTTTCATGTGGAGAATTGGTGATATAGCAATTGTTTGTATGTTTAGAGTTTAATTTTACTGTGTGCTATTTTATTATCAATGATTATTGAAGTGCCACATGAGGCTCACAGTGTGTTTATTTTTGTAATCATGATGAGCATTTTTAAAAAAAATTTATTGTGCAAATTTTTCAGGTTTCCTGTATACTGAACTGCAGGGCAGTAAGTTGTGACGGGGAGGATTAATTCACCAAGGTTAGCATTTGCATCTTGTATTTTCACAATGGTTTAATTTTTTGCAAGAGAACTAGTTTATGTTGTTAATTGGCTTGATATCAATCGATTCCAAGCCTTTGAATTTGAATCAGTTCTATTTGAATCTTTGGCTGTGACTATGAGATGTTAAGTTGTGCCTGTCACTGTCTAGCAGGGGTTTTCTTGATATCTTCCCGAATATTCTGTGATGTAGAGATTAAATGGTTCCTTTTTTGGTTTTAAGTTTCTCCTTACATTGGTCTATCCTCTGCTGGTTTTAATTTAATTTTGCCAAAGGATTTGTACTGTGGGTAGCATTAATCTTGATTATTGTTGATATTAGTTCATTTACAAATTTTGGCCTATCACTTGTTCCGAGTTGTAATAATCTTTTGTTTGCTCTTTAGTATTTGGTGTGATTGGTTTGGTTTGGTTTTATGGCATATCAACGATTAAAGGTTATTCAATGCCATATCTTGTTTATACATATATATTAAATATGATTTGTAAGAACATTTTTTGATAAGATTTTTAAACAATCCTGAGCTCATTTTTTTTGCATACAGTTAAATGGTTTCAAATATCACTATTTAACATTACTCATTTGTTTGCACATGGTTAAATGGTTCCAAGTATTGTTATGTATCACTAACAATTCAATTAAACATAAGTCATTTATTTACACACAGTTAAATGATCAAACAGTTCTATTTCAAACAATTTAATTTAGCATAAATCATTTGTTTGCATTCGGTTTAAATGTCAAACAGTTGTATGTGACCATATCAGGTGCTACCACTGCAGGCCAGAGTGAACAAGGGTGTGAAGGCAATGAAGGAGTACTCTACATTCCCCAAAACTCCAGGATTACTGGAGCCTCACCATCAGATAGTTTTATGTCATATCCAGGAAACAATTGGGGTCATTGGGGTGGTCTTACCTCTGTGCAGAGACTATGCTGTTCTGTCAAGTGAGGTTACACTTTTGTCAATGCTTAGCAGCCACCTTTTTATACCTCATCAACTTGAAATAAGCATAAATAATTTGTTCATCAACTTAAGGTTTCAAATTTCTTTGAGTTGGACTTCAGCCTCAAGTGAGTTTGAACTTCAGTCGCACTAATGCGTTCACTTTCAAATTAAAACCCTTTGGAAAGGCAAGAGCCCCCTTACTCCTCCAGCAATAGGTTAAGTAGTATTACCAGTGTTCTTTTACAAGGATGTATTTGGCATTCAATAACCCACAAAGGTTGATACCCCATTAAATAAACCAAATCCACATTAATTCCTTTTTTTACTATTCATATTTTGTACCAAATCTTTCCAGTTTTGACACAATCGTTTTTTTTTTAAATATTTTGTTTGTTATAACCTGTTTGAAAAAGGAAAATTGATCATTGTTTGAGGGTGATATGAGTTCTTAAACAAACTGACATATTACTAAATTGTTTGTAATTACATGTAACATTATTTAGATTATTTGTAAGTGTAGCATTATGATATATATATTTGTGGAAGTTTATCACCAACGCCGATCTTATGAGACCTCAATATTCCAATCAAATTTACTAATGCCGTTTGTCACCTGAATTGATTTAATTCTTCATTGGATCTGTTCATTTAAAATTTTTTTCCTCATTTCCCGTGATTTTCAGGAATATTTCAACCATGCCAATCATTCATATTCCACAAGACTTTTCAGGTTTACATATTTTCAAAGTTTGTTTATTGCTCCGTCTAGTGTGGCAATGTTGCCCGTTTGGTTATAACACATATATTCAGTTTTGTGAGCATGACGGAGCCTCTCTGAAACTAGTAGACAAATTCACCTACCTAGGAAGTAGTGTCTCATCAACCGAAAAAGACATCGACACACGACTGACGAAGGCATGGACGGCTATCGATAGGCTCTTGATCATATGGAAATCAGACCTAACTGATAAAATGAAATGAAGTTTCTTCCAGGCAGCGGTTGTGTCGATACTGCTATATGGATGCACTACATGGACGCTAACTAAACGACTGGAGAAAAAACTAGACGGAAATTACACAAGAATATTGAGAGCAGTATTGAACAAGTCCTGGCGACAACACCCCACGAGACACCAACTATACGGACACTTGCCCCCCCCATCACAAAAACTATACAAGTTAGACGAACCAGACATGCGGGACACTGCTGGAGAAGCCAGGACGAGCTCATAAGCGATGTACTCCGGTGGACCCCCACATATGGATGTGCAAAAGCAGGACGACCAGCATGAACTTACATACAGCAACTATGTGAGGACACAGGATGTAACCCTGAAGACCTGCCGGAGGCGATGAATGATAGGGAGAAGTGGCGAGAGAGGGTCAGGGATATCCGTGCTGGTGGCACGACATGATGATGATGTTTATTGCTACTTTATTATATGGTTGTCGATAATGACGTCATTATTTCATAATTTATGTTTGGATTTCTGAGATGGGAAATTCTCAGTGAAAAATAATTCTCTAACTGTTGTCCTCATATTCACTGTTAAAATCACAATGGTTTGTCATATTTGGTTAGGTGTGGTTTTATTGTAGGTTATTTAATGCTAAATCCTTTTTATACATATATATTAAATATGCCATTTCTATGCACATTTTGTAGATAACATTTTAAAATGAGCCTGAGATCTTTTTTTTTCTTTTATTCACAAATGCTTTCACTTATTTTAATCTAATATGAATAATTCTATTTACTATTAATCACTAACAATTCAATTAAACATCAGTCATTTGTTTACAACACAGTTAAATGATCAAACAACTCTATTTCAAATAATTCAGTTTAGCATAAGTACAGCTTTTTTGTTTACACACAGTTAAATGCCAAACAGTTTTATTTGACCTATCGAGTGCGACCAGAATGGACCTGGGAGCAATGGCAATGAAGGGGTACTCTGCATCTCCAGCATTACTGAAGCCTCACAATCAGATTGTTTAGTGTCATAACTAGGACATTCATGGTGGTGGTGGGGGTCTTACTCTTCTGTAGAGATGCAATCAGTGTATTCTACTGCACCAGCCAATGGGGCCTTTTGTGATTGGTGAATGTTTTTCTCTTAAATATCCTGCCACAATTTCATGTATGTTTGATGGTCATACTCTTTCATTTCTCCAAATTTCACAAATACTAGCATAAGTGGAATGCTCTTCCTTGCATATTTACACAATTTCTTACCATCATTTGTGGAATGACCTAGGACTCTTTGTATACTGTCTGCGTTACATCCATTTCTGTGGTGCCCAAACTTCTGAAATTTGGAACAATATGTGGATTCAGGATGAATTGCTATTTTTTTTTTTTTTTTAATGCTGTCGCCTATATAGATTTCTTTAGGGATGGTTATCATGCTAAAGGTCATAACATAAGTATTTGTTAGAATGGTTTCATTGTTCTTTTTAATAGATACTTTCTTTGTATCTATGACTTCTTGGTTTTTCAGGTTTTTTAAAAAATTTTTTCAATGGTACAGAAAGGGAGTTCCTTACTTTATACCAAATCTTTTTTGATGCAGGTATGCTTTAATTTTCATGTCACGAAAGATGTTCACTGCAGAAGTTCTGCATATCCCTCTTCCCGATTGTCCTGTTTCTCTCTCTTAAACAAAAGAAAAAAAAAAAACTAAAAAAAGCTTAAGGTAATCTTTGTCAAAAATTTTTTTAATCAAAAAAGTGGATAGCTTTGTCAAAAGTGTTTCCCCTATTGATTCCAAGATTTTGCTTGTTCTGTATCAGAATTGGGCAGTGTGAAGTCTCTAAATTAGTTTATTTTGTACCATATTTTCTTTTGTAAACTTTATTGCTCTTGTACCCCATCTACCTCAGAGTTCAATTTGATGGAAAATTTCAAACCATTCACCATGGTAAGACAGGGCTACAAAAACTGTATACTCATATACTGTTGTACTCCCTACATAATGAACTCGCCCTCCTCAATAAATACACATCAACGAGAGCTTCTGACGGGAGTGCACCAATAAGTTTGACAATCATCTGTGATACCATTTGCGTAGTGGATGGATAGTCACTACCACACTAGATTCTCAGCCTTCTACCAACTAACTACTGTTTAACCAGGTTCACTTGTATCTTGTTTCTGTTACTTGAATATATATGTTTTTCTATCAAACCATTTGTGTTCCCTGTCTTTCTTTGGTCAGCATAACAACTGGTGATGAGGATGAACACAGTCTCAGTCTAGAAACTATCGATGGGGCTGAACAAACTCAGTACAATTTCTATTTCCAACTAACAACGTAGGATGAACACAGTCTCAGTTTAAAAACTAACGATGAGGCTGAACAGACATAAAACAATCTCTATTGCCATTACTCTAAGGTCCTCAGCAACAACTGATGACTAGAGGTGAGCAACAATTGGAGATTTGGATAAACAAAGTCCTACCAACAACTGAGTTGAACAAAGTTCCACCAACAACTGGCGTAAAAGTGGAATGAGCAAAACCACAATGTCTCGCGGCAAAGTATGAACAAAGTCTGCTAAGGTTTACCAGGAGCTCTAATACAACTACTTTAACAACAAAGTATATAGAAGGTTCGTCAACAAAGGAGCCCTCATATAATAATTAAGAACAAAGAATCGACTGGGGGCAAATGAGATTTCTACTATTTGTTGTTGTTTAACAACTACGGAAGGGGAAAAAAAAATCTGAAAACACTCATTAATAGCACTGATAAGTTGGACTCTTAAAGACACCTAAAAATTTAAAAAAAAAACTCGTGGTACTGCAAAGAAAAATCTAAGGAACTACTAGTAATAAACTGAAAGAAAAATTTTTTTAAGTGTTACTACCATACACTAAACCAGAACTTGTGACTTGAAGTTACGAGAAGTAGCTTCTTTTTCTCCCAAAAGAAAAGAAAAAAGTCAGTTTTGTTTTTCGCAAAAACGAAAAAGTCTTGCTAAAAATAATTACTGTTTGTAGATTTTTTATTATTATTCTGCGGTTTTATTATTATTCTGCGGTTTTTCCATTCTTTCTTCAGGAAAGAATGGAAAAAAAGCAACTTGAGTTTCAGAACTTAACTTTTCCAAAAATACCATCTGGAGTGCAATAGACAAATTCTTTTACAATTCCAACGAAGAAACTACGTTTGCCTCGTATTCTAAGAGATACGAGTATCTTTTTAATACAGATTGTAAAGATTGAACTGACGCAAAGAAGAGCAGACTCCTTTTGAGTAAACTAGACACAAAGAATTCTAAATAAACTACAAAATGAGCCAAACATAACACTTCAACAGATAGCTGAGTATTGTCAACAATATACTAGCGCAAAACAAGATTCGAAAAAAAAAAAAAAAAAAAAAAAAAAAAGATCGAACAATCTAGCATTTTGCAGATCAGGAAGTTACACTATAAAAAACAGACCAAGTCACCTACTAAAAGAAACAAGTCAAACCAAACAAATTCTCCCAATAAATCAGAAAATAGGCAAAAGAAATTGCCGCCTAATCCTTGTTCTGGATGTGGTGCACTACATTGGTACAGAGAATGTACTCTTAGGAACAAGAAATGTGACATATGTAAATGTGTTGGACACAAAGGGTTGCATTGTTGATCCAAAAACAAATTTTCTAGCAGCATCAAAAATACCAAGTCAGTCGAGTTTGATGACGAGAATACAAGAAAATTTCTGAATGTGAAAATACTAAAAAGAAATGTAAAATTTCAGTTGGATCCCGGATCAGATTTTACGATTTTAAATTTACATAAGTAAACCAACCATGCTTCAGTCTAACAAAATTGCAAGCTCAATAACTGGCGAAAAAATAAATTTTGAGGGAGAATTAATTACCGCTGCAACATTCATGGGAAAAACGCTAAAACTAAAATTATTTGTTCTGAAGAACAAAAATAATTTATTCATCACCGACTGGATGACTCAATTTAGGCTTTGGGATCTGCCGGTAAATTCGTACCGTCAGAAAGTTGAAAATTACGGCACTGAAGCCGAAAAACTGAAAATGGATCTGAAACAAACTTATCTGGAAGTTTTTTTCTTGCGGGTTAGGCAGATGTATGAAAATGCTAGCCAAATTTGAATTAAATGACAATGCTCAGCCAGTGTTTAAGAAGAAACGTAATGTGCCCTTTGCCTCGTTGGAGCAAATCAATGAGGAACTGGATAGATTAGTGAAGACAGGTGTGCTAGCAAAATTACAATACAGTGATTGGACCATGCCCACTGTATATGCGAAAAAGAAATTGAAAGAAATACGAATTTGCACTGATTGCACTACAGGGCTAAATGCTGCCTTGAAGGACTTCAATTATCCCCTTTCTTGTCCAGAAGATATATTCGTGAAACTGAAAGGGGGAAAATTTTTTTCAAAATTGACCTAAGTGATGCATATCAACGCATCCCGGTGGAAGAGGAAAGTTCTAAGCTACGATGCATCAATACTCATTGTGGTCTATTCAAATTTGTACGCTTGCTGTTTAAGGTTGAGATCGTGCCAGCAATTTTCTAGCAAGTAATGGATACTCTGCTGAGTGGTTTTGATTTTCCAGTTATTTGGATGATATCTTGATGAAAAGTCAAAGCTTAGGCAAGCACAAAGAGCATGTTCACAAGGTTTTCGCTAAAATCCAAGATTATGGGTTCAAACTTAAAGAATCTAACTGCGACTTTTTCATGGAAAAAATAAATTATTTAGGTCATATAATCGATAGGGATGGCAGAAGACCAGATCTTGATCAAGCTGCAGCAATTAAGGATATGCCAGCGCCCAATAATATCGCAACATTACAAAGTTTTCTAGGACTTGCAAATTACTATCAAATTTTCATCCCTAATATGCATGATTTGCGTGCTCCATTAAATAAATTATTGAAAAAAAGACAAACTTTGGGTGTGGACAATGGAATGCCAATGCATTCAAAAAAATAAAGTAAATAACATTGGACTTGTTTCTTACACACGATAAACCGGATTTAGAAATCATTGTAGCTAGTGATGCAAGTTCATATGGCATCGGAACTTGCATTCTTACAAGTCTAGAGATTCAGGATGAATATGAAAATCCCAGCATCTCAATCACCGGCTGAAGTGATGTTTGCTAGACGAATACGATCGGTGTATGAAGAAATGCTCCCAAAACAAATGAGATCAGCTACAGCTAGCATCATACCCGTGGTGTAATGGTTATCGTCGCAGGAAATGGACACGGCGACACGAGTTCAAATCCTGGACCTGACTGATTGCATTTCACATAGCACTAATACCCTTGGGAAAGGTATGAATTCAATAATTCTCCCTCCAGCTATGGGTAAATAGTAGGGCAGACTAGGTTCTTCAGCCTTGGTGAGGCAACTAGTCTAGGAGAAGGAAAACTCTGAATTCAAACCTGTTAAACTCCACTTAAAAATTGACCTTGTGTCATATCCTGCCCGAGCGTAGGGGTTGGTAAATATGATCATACCAACAAAAAATACTACCTAGAAGAGAAAGTTTACTTCAGAATGTTCAAGGACAACAAATCTTTCTGGGAAGTATGTACAATTGAGAAAAGGGTAGGGAATGTGATTTACATCATAAAAAGACCACAATTTACACATAAACATCATCTAAATCAAATCAGCAAACACTCATCAAATGTGCCAGATAGCGGCCCAGCAGAAGATATGGCTATGGATATCATTTATGATAAATTTGATATCCCGACTCCATTAGTGATTCTGGGAGTACGTTGCTCTAAAAGAAAAAGAAAGGCAATGGACCTGTTAGTGGTAAATCCGAAATGGAGGAGATATTATGGGTGGGGAGAGAGAGAGAGAGAGAGAGAAATAATTTTTTTCTCCCTAGATTCTAGCATAGTTGAGTCTTAGGAGGGGGAAGTTGTACTCCCTACATAATGAACTCGCCCTCCTCAATAAATACACGTCAACAAGAGCGTTAGACGGGAGTGCACCAATCAGCGTGACACAATCACATGTGATACCATTTGTGTAGTGGATGGATAGTCACTACCACACTGGACTCTCAGCTTTTTATCAACTAACCACTGTTTAACCAGGTTCACTTGTATCTTGTCTCAGTTATTTGAACATATGTTTTTCTATCAAACCTTTTGTGTTCCCTGTGTTTTTCTTTGGTCAGCATCACAACATATACACAAGCAACTATTTTTATTTTGATCTCACTACCTCAGAATTAGTGAAATGTCTGAAGTCTCACAGCAATACTATAACTTTTTCCTTCCAAAATGATTGACCACCATTCTCTAATTAAGATCTTTGAGTGATATACTTGACTTATGTGACGAGAACCCCATTCCTACCACCTATCAGGGTATGACGATGATTTATTGGATCTCTCCAATTGCCTTATCAAGTCAAAGTAAGGACCAAAGGGGAATGTTGCAGTTCACATTACCACAATCTTCAGTATGAAGGACAAGGGACTCCATTCTCAGGAACCATGGTAACTTTTCACAGTCAATTGGTGGCCCTTTTTTAAGGAGATATAACCCCTCTGCAGATATTCTAAGCCCCATCAACAGGACTGTTGTAATTGCCAGTTCAATCAACTTGCTCTTAACAGTGTAACTTGGAGTAAGAAACAAGGATTGAAAGAGATAAAGTAAACAGTATGATTTATTTAGTTACCAAGTTACATTCTGAAATCATGTTCCACCAGTAGACAACTAAGCTCCCCCTCCACTGAGAATTATTCCTGATTTCTCCCTAACACCAACTCTTTTTAGTGTGATAAGTTTTGTGTTTGAGCTTACTTGTACCCATTTAGTAGAATGTTGAACTGACTTTCAAGTTTTCACCCCTTGAGGTCTAAGTTCTACACTTCGATTGTTTTGTGTGGACATTCCAACTTTTCCCCAGAGGCAGATCAAAAGTGCCCAACAAAATGCCTACTGGAAGATTTAACCTTTGCTTTGTGGGTATTTCAAGTTTAAAAGAGTGTAGCTGGTTTGCATGCCATACCCAAGTGGAAGATTGCATGTCGAACTGTTTCCAGTTTGCCACAAAACATAACCTTGTGTCCACTTCTCCATGCCATTGCAGTCGGCTTTTGCTGAGACTTGTTGGTCCGGTTTGAAGGTACAACTTACTAAATTATGATGGAGGCTAAATTGTTCCTGTACCGAGTTTCTCTAGTGAGAATTTTATGTACTTGGACATGTTATATTTACATATGACCGAATTTGTGGCTGTTTAGAGCCTCAGCAGGTAAGCTACTGTTTGGGGTGTTTATGTTTGGTGTAGCTCTGTAACTTCTGAGGAAAGTCTCTAATATTTCAGTTACTGTGCCTTTATTTGATTTTGGTAGTGCTCTCTTAAAGGTATGAGGTGCATAGGATAAGTTTCCAGACTTTTTTTGTATGGGCACTTTTATTGATAGTACACACATGAAAGTCTAGTCCCCTTTGAAGTAATCTCCTCAGGCTGCAATGCACTTGTTGTACTGTTCCAACAACTTCTGGAAGGCCCCATTGAAGTCCTCTTGTGTGAGCGTGTTAATGACCTTCGTCACAGCCTCTTTCATCTCAATTGTCTCATAACGACAACCTCTTAGCTTAGGGAATAACCAAAAATTACAGGGAGCAAGGTCTGGACTGTAGGGAGGCTGAGGAATTGTCTTGATGCCCATCTTGCTCAAATAGTCTGTGACAAGGATGGAATTGTGGACTGGTGCATTGTCCTGGTGGAAATACCACTGACCCGATTTGAAGAGTGCTGGCCTCTTCCCAAGGAATCTCTTCCTGAATTCCCTTAAAACCTCAACATAGTAACCCTAATCCTTTGGCCAATCAACTCTGGTGTATTGACTTCCTTACTCCTCCTACACCTCTTATCATCTCTCACAGACTCCCTGCCTTCCTTGAGTCTCTTATGCCACTCAAAAACTGATGCTTGATTCATGCAAAATGGTTCAAAAGCAGTCTGAAGCATTCCATGTGTTTCTGTGGCATTTTTTCCAAGTTTAAAACACAATTTTATTGCATATCATTCTTCTAAAGTGTCAGATTGCATTTTTGAAATTCACCAGCTGTGACAATCAGGCTTTAGTAGGGTGTATTCCAATTGCTGCTGTAGCTGTTCATTTGAAGCTGAAATCATAAAAATTCGTCAGTCATCTCATAAGATGTATAACAATAACATTCTGAATTTTCAAGAGTCTACGACAATTTTATATGCCCATACAAAAAAAGTCTGGAAACTTATCGTATGCACCTCGTATTTCTGGATTGCTCAACTTGGCCATTTTATTGTGGATGGAATGGTGGTATGCGTATATATTTGACGCCATTCTGCTGGCAGAAATTAGAAATTTCCACTGAAGTGAAAGCAGTGCCATTGTCTGGGAATCTGTTGAAAATGTGCTCTACTTTTAAAATGGCTTCCTCCGAGGTGATGCAGCTCACCAGAAAAATTTCAGGCCATAAACTGTAGGCATACAAAACATTTTCCATTGATAGATCCTGCAAAATCAATATGAAAATGTGACCAGGAGTCCAGGACAAGCCAAAAAAAGATTCCAATTTTATCTTTTTGTTGTAAGTGAGGGGTATTTTTGCTGTTAACATTTTGTACAGTTATGGATAAGGCCTTCTCATTGCTTGTCAATGTTTGGCCATTATATAACAGTCGGTTTCTTTGTTTAATGGCATATCAACCTTTGTAGGTTATTTAATGCCAAAGCCATTCTCCTAGAAGAACAGTAGTGGTACTATTTAACCCATAGCTGGGAGGATAAGGGGGTTCATACCTTTCCCAAGGGTATTTGTCCGAAAGTGAATGTAATCGCGCAACTGGAGTTCGAACCCGCTAACTACGATTTCGCAGTCCATTGCTTTAACCTTTACACCACGAGGACACCCCCGTTTGGCCATTAGACATAGAAATTAGCTAAACACTATATAGCCTTAATGTCCAAAACAAAATTGTTTTAGGACCCTATTTTGTAAGGACAATGGAACTATCATATGGTCTATAAGAGAATACAGCTATCCCCTATGGACAATAATTTCTGATAGTAAAAGGGTTGAAGATCTTTGTCTAGACATGTCTGAAGCCACTTTGTACGGTTATAGTGAATCACCTTTTGCAACAGTGGGCCAGGCTTGCTGGATCATCTGTAAGGTGACTGGCAGTGTTCTTACAGTAGATGTAAGCAACGAAATAATTTCTGGTTCCACCAAAACTGCAAGAACAAGGCAAATTCTGGTGTGATAAGGCATCTGCCTGACCATTTGAATTTGTTGATTGTTACTTTATTGAAAAGTCATAATCCAATAACACTTTGAAACCAATTTACAGTATAATCAGGAATGCCTTTTTTGATCCAAAAAGGTTAACTAGGGGTTTGTGATCAATTATCAAAGTAAATTTATGTCCATAAAGCATTTATTAAACTTCTTTATATCAAATTGCTAAAGTTTCCTTCTCAATTTGACCTTTGTTCGGCTCAGCAGACGTCAAAGATCTTGCTACACGAGCAATGACCTTCTGATTACAACCAAGAAAAATGTGAGAAATCATGGCTCCAACACCATAGCTCAAAATCATCTGAATCCATGGGAATATCAAGAGATGGGTTGTAATGAGTGAGAAGTAAGTCTGATGCAAGCAAATCTTTTTGAAGGCAAATTGGCAATCTGATGACCAGTTTCATAGAACATCCTTTTTCAGAAGGTTGTTATAGAAGCAAATGTTCCAGGTCTGGTTGTCATCCATTCTTATCAACAATAAAACACAGGTACTTGATTGACATATGGAAAAACTGACATTTCTCTGCTTGGACATGAAAACCATACTGCTGAACCTGTTCAAAAACAGAAAATACACGGTTCAAAAGTTCATCCTGAGTTTCACTTGCAATGATTATATCATCAATAAATGCAGCAGTTCCAGTTAAACCAGTCAGCATAGCATCCATCACCCACTGGAATAAAGCATATGCTGACTTAACACCAAAAGTAGGCTAATTGTAACAAAATAAGCCCTTATAAATGTTCATTGTCAGCAATTCCTTTGAATCATCATCAACTTCTATTTATAAAAAAGCATCAGATAAATCAAGCTTTGTAAAACAAATTCCCCATTAAGTTCAGTGAAAATATCTTCTAATGTGGGCACTAAGTAGTGATGTGCATTTATGTAATCATTTAAAGCTGTGGAAGACTGCTGCTCGCTTTCCTGACTACAACAATAGGAACTGGCCATGCAGAATAATTTGTTGGATGGATTACTCCGGCTTATTAAAAGTGATTTAACTCTTTTTCTACTAGGCCAAGAGTGGCATAAGCAACAGGGTGTTTAGGCCTAAAAACTGGCATCACATCAGGTTTCAGTTTGAACGTGGCTTTAACTTTGGTGCAACACCCAGGATTTTCAGCGCAAACATCACTGAACTTTGTACTTAGAGAATGTGCAAAGTAGTTTTCAATCACAAAAAGCAAGGAAAAAGCAAAGATACACACTGAGCAATATGGTCCATTTTTAATAAGGTCTGTTTCCCCATATTGTTCCAATGAGGATGGTGAGATCAAACCAATGTCTTAAGCTGTATTAGACTTGAAATGATTTCAGATTTTGTTGACAGAAACTGCAGGATTCAAATTCAACTTTGAAAGTCACTGACACCAAATGTGCATTTTTTTTGCTGATGATGTGGCTTGTTCACAGATTTTTTTAAGACTAGTTTTGAAGTTGAATTGGAAGCTTTAGCTGCCAAAAGACACAGAAGTTTTCCTTGTAGTAGTGTTTGTGACAAATGACATTTGTTTTTTGTATAGACAATGAGAATAATGCCAATCACCACAAAACCAAAATGCAGAAGGAAGAGTTTTCTTTGAAATGCATGATGAATTCTCGTTTGCTTAGACACTGCAGGTTTTGAACGAATTTGGGTGTTGTTAAACCATAATCCTTTCTTTTTAAGATTTAAGTTTTTTGCATTCTGCAGTGAGTTTTCACTGTTATGTTTTTGTTCTAATCCAGTTTGGGTAATAGCCATGAGCAGACATTAGAGTCATTTGGAGACTTAAGGCCAACAATGAAGATGAGATATCTAAATTGGTATTCAGTAAATATCTGAAGCTGGAATTTCTCCGATTCATGATTAACTTATTTTGCCAAAGTTTCATACATTTGAGCAGAATAAAATATGTGAGATGCTCACGTTCTTTAATTCTTAATCTATGTAGCAAAAGTCTTGATTTCCATGTGTCATTTTTGTATGAAAAGTTACATTTGAAATTGTCCCTATGTTGAAACCCTTCAGACCCCCCTCCCAAAAAAAAACATCATCCTTGTAACCTGTGATAAGCACCTATTCTATTGATGTGTTCTTCACTGTGCAAGAAACAAGTCCCACAGAAAGACAACTCAACCTCCACTTCTCTTGGGAGAATTATTTCTTTTTTTGTCTCTAACAAGGGCAAAGCATGTTTTTCCTACTGAAATAATGTTGTTTCAGTTGAAGAATGAACTAAAAAATTAAATTGAAGCCATTTAACAGTGCACCATCATCTGTAACAAGTTAGAAAATGGGTTCTCATGATTAGACAGCAACTAACCATGAAGTGAAAATGTCCACTTTCCAGCACTCTTATGAACAAATCTTACCATTTTTAGACAGATGAGTGACAAGTGATGAAAAATGGATATTTCACAATATAAAATGACAGACAATGGCTTAAAAGAATTGAACAAGTGAAAGTACAATTTAAAATGGATTTCCATCCAAGAGTAAGTTTTGCTATTTGGTGGTAGTGTATTAAGTTTCTGCTAGTCAATGTTGCTATTGCTGCAGATATCAATTGTCAGTAATTTAAACTGTGTCGCATCAACTTAATTCCTGCATTTTCATTCACTTATCTGGCTTATTTATTAAAATCCCTTTTTCATACATAGTAAAACTGATATAATCAATAGAGTAAAGCAGAAGTATATTTCCTCCAGTCTAGATGCTTAGCTGCCATATTTAACTCGTGAAAAGAAATTTAAAAAAATAAATAAAATAAAGGCAAATTGCCAACTTACTAACTGGAAATCAGCCATGTTTGCATCTAAGCCTGTGCATTAGCTTTTTAAATGGCCACTTTTAGTGAATGGCTTGTATTTCAATGAATTGTTTTGCTTCTTATAATGAAGGATACCTTCATAATTTTCTTCAATTAAATCTTTTACATTTTACATTTATGTTTACTTTACTAAAGAATTACATACAGTCTCATAAGGTCAAGAAACAGAGACAATATACATGCTGCCATGTGTGGCTAAAATATTGAATTGCTTCCTATCTTCCCCTACTCAACTTAAGTCACAATCTTTAACAGTTTCATTTAGCTGCATGAGGGAATTATATTACAAGTACACTTATTACTATTCTGGAGAGGAATAATCACACAAAATTAGTACATTTCAACCCATGTGCACAACTATGATATCTTTATCATTAAGCCACTCACATTTCCAGATAACCTTATAATCAGTGACATCCCAGATACAAGAACATGCAAATAATATTCTAAAAAACATCTCAAACTGCAGTTAAGAAAAGAATCATCAATTCCTAACACAATACATGAACGAATTCTTAAAACACAAAGTGGAAACTACTCTCTTCATATTCTTTTCTTCCAAACTAAGAATTTTATAAAAATAGTATTATGAAACTTGTGGAGTATTGGCAAGTTACTGATAATGATGAAACCAATGTTAAAGAATAAATATAAATTTTTGACAAAACTTGGACACTACTTATAAAATGACCTGATAAGTTAAGATAAAAGGCACATGAAAACACTATAATTGCAGGTTTCTTTGGTGACTAAGTAAAGATTAGCACAAGTTTTCACCCACCTACCATGATCATAAGATATTCTACTTTTGGATTAACATTTGTTCCAGTTTTTACAAAATTCTCTTTGAGGAAAAAAAATTCCTGGAAAACTGCAAAAGGAACCTGGATACTTTTTTTTCTTCTTTCTTTTTCTTTTTTTAAAAATCTTTTTAAGAAATATTGTTGGGTATAATGAATTATAAAACAAGAGAGACAACTGATATTCTAATATTTTATTCAAATGAATGTAGTGTTGACGAATGCATCTTCTATTACAGTTAAGATATTGTGAAGAGTACTGATTTTTATGTTCATACATCTTGATGGCTGGAGCTATACCTATTCTCTAGTTATACAATCTTTGATTGAATGCTAAGGGTTAATTCACCTTGAGTTTCTAGGTAAGGGGAATTCACAATTTCAAGTGATATTTGCTTCCCAAATATATGCTTCTGTGACTGTCTGAAGTTGATGATAAAGCCTTGCTAATATTGAGAATCTACCTAAACCAGAGAACTTCTATACAACCTCGGATTTTTGATATATTACTTTGTGTATTTATCATTTATCTTTCCCTAGAAACGCTTATTTCCAAATTTTACTTTTTAGGATTTTGGGCTTATGCTTTCTTTTCATCCCTTTGTTTTGGAAATGGGTAATATCAGTCCATAACTTCTATTATTTAGTGTTTTCTTGGTTTTGGGAAAAGGCTTTTGTTTTGAGTCCCTGGACAATTTCAAGTCAGGAATCATTTTTCTATTTTCTAAGAATCCCGATACTAATCTGTTTAACATCTCAGCTCTGAATTTTATGGAGGATATATCACCCCAATTTCAACTCCTTACACAAATTTACACTACTTCCAATTCTTGCTGGTAAGGCCCTAAAATATTGCCAACTGCATCCCCTGGCCTCTCTCAGGATGGAGGAGAAAAAAAAGTAAGTGTGGTATCCTGACACTTAACTGCACCTGGTGGTAAGGTTCCAATTCTGGAACATAGAATCAATCCTTCATTGGTATTACTCCCAGATCCATTCTGATGTGCTTTTATGGTCTTATCTATGGATCAAATAGAGCTGTTTGAGATAATGAAATGTTTACCAGTTTAAAATGATTGTGAAGATACATTTTTGTACTGTATATTGGATTGACAAGCCATAAAACCAACTGATCAATCACCTATTCAATTTTTCTCCAAGTGATATTTTTTTTTATTTACAATAATGGAATTTATTGAATTCACTGACGACATCAAGTCACTGTAGCACAACTTGTAAAATCTGACCAGAGTGGTTTTTCTATTTTGTGACATCATTTACACTCCTCTTTTGTCAAAATTCCATCCAAGACTTTTCCTGAGCTTCTAATTTTCACATTAAGTTAATATTTGTAGTAAAACACCAGCTGATTAGAAGAGCATTCATGTTACAAAATCTCCTGAGGCATCATCCGAGTAGTTAATAAACACAGAATTATACAGCTTCTCTTACTGTCCAAATTCACCATTATATTGCTGTACATATGCGATATACAAAAATAAGGTACATAACTCTTCAATAAGCTTCTATAATAAATTTACAATCAAAGGTATATTTCTAAGGTTGCTTCCAAATCATTATCACAAATATTTCTTTGGTATTTTTAATAATAAAAATTTGTTTTGTTCTTGAGTTTTTCACCTTTTTCTCCTTTTGAGTTTTACAAGACCAAGAGACATATGCTGTTCACAGGAACTAGGGTACAATATCTCTTACTTCAATAATATTAAACAAGGCCTCAAAATATAATAGATATTTAAACTCCAAGAACATCTTACAAACAATAATTGGGACTTTTAGATGACCTCAACAAATGATTTGGGCATTGATAACAATACAAATGAGGTGGTATTACACACAAAATTTTTTTCCAGCGATTTTCAATAAGATAATTCCTAAAATTTCAACTATCAGAACTGATTATTGGAATAATATTTATTACCTAACTCTACAGCACTAAAACTGTAATTAAAATTATGTATGTATGTATGTATGTATAGCAGTCAAAAAGTAAGTACACCCCTGCGTAAAAGTTTATTTCATTTTATAAAGTATATCTTCAGAGCAAACTTGATATTTTTTTGGTAGAAGGATATAAGTAAATCTGGATAAAAATGGAGCATGCAATGTTAAAATGGTTCTTATAAAGACAGTTTTCAGTTGATAGACATTCACTTAAAATGGCTGCATGTGCAAAAGAACTCCTGATTTAACAGGATATTATTTATTTGAACAATAACTACCAAAATGTAGCTACTAGACTTGAATAAAATGTATATCATGAATGTTTCAATATTAATCAAATATTCCTTGAACAAGATAGGTTTTAATGCTCAATGACCATGAGACCTCTACTGACTTTGAAACACAAACAGGCTTGTTTAAAGTTTGTACAGGGAAATAATATTCTAGAATTTTGGGACAGCATACTGTGTGTTCATGTGCAATACTTTACCAGAATATACTATAACAAAGAGATGGTTAGATGAGAAGGTATGGCTCTTATGCTTGGTATCAATTGAAGTGTGCAAACTTTGAGTTACTATAAGAAAAGTAAAGAACTTTAAGAATAAATATATGTAATGTCACGTGGTCTACCACTGAGAGGAGAGAAATAGGAAATTTCCCCAACCCCTCCATGTTTGAATTAACAGGCCGTCAAAGACTGACCATTAAAAGAGGAATAAGGAATGTAGGTCAATTCCTCGCGGCGGAAGTAACAAATCTGGGTCAGAATGAAAGCCAACAGATGTTTGCACTCTGTGACTGGATGGATAAGGAAGGGGATACACTGGATAGAGATAGTAGTCCAAATGAATCACCTGACAGGGTGAAGGAAGGAGAAAGAGGCCAAATGATTGGTCGGAACCCTAAAAACGGAAGTAGCACCCTTTTCGTCAGCGGAGACAGGAAAAAAAAAAAGAATTCAGTTTAGTGGACAGAGGTCGCCGTGAACAGACGGGTGAATCTCATGCCTAATTCCGGGTGAAGAAGCAAAATAGAGCTCTTTGACAAGAGATAGCAGATGCCTTCAAGCCGAACTCCATATAAAGTCCTGCTAGCCCGTTAAAGAAAATACTCTCAGAAGAAACCCGTCGTCAAAAAGCTAAGTACACTGTAAAACCATTTTCTCCCTCCACCCTTCCTAAGTATTGTCATTGTATGCTCTCTCTCTCAATTTAAAGAAGGTAGAAAGGAAAGAAAAAAGAAGAGACATTTATGGCGGAGACTGTTTACTGGGAAACATAGCTGACCCCTATAAATATTTGTTTGGACCTTGGCATATTAAAAACCTTGTTATATTTTATATCTCTCCTCGTGTCGAAATTTATTCATTGTGTTGTCTGCCTATCAAGTTGTCTTTTGCATATTCCTTTTCAGCTTCATTTGCCTCAATTTATTCTAGCTAAATGTCCTATTCGCCTTTTAAAGATATTACACGGGAAATTAGAATTGTCAACTACGATAGATAAATAATATTATATCTAAACCTAGAGGCCAGTATCTTCCATTATCCTAGGGGTAGGAAGAGGTAGTGGCCTGGTGGGTGTGTGTAACATGGAAACCCCTTGCCAGTGGCGGTCAGTCTAGCCCAAATTAACCCCTACATTATCTGCCAGTTCCCATATGCCTGAGAAAGGACTCCTAACTAGGACTTATTCTGCGAGGGATCAAGTGCCAGGTTGCCCCGACTTAACATGTGCGAAAAATAAACTCCCGTCCTGGGATAAATATCTAATGACACCGTCACAGTAAATATGTTAGTCTCTTCAAAAAATAAATAAATCATCTCACAGGAATTCAAACACTGGAAATTTTTCACACTGTTTTAGACTTCTTCATTTAAAATGAGAATTATCTTTAAAAAAAAAGGGGGGGTAGGTGGTGGTGTCATTATCTTACCTGAACTTATTAGTCATAATTTCAATGGAGGATAGATAGGTCTTGGAAATATCTGATGTAGCATTTTTGCAATTAAAAATTGTTTTTACCTAAATATGCATAACACATATGCCTCAGGATCAACAAAAATAAATCACATTTGGAGAAAGGAACCGCCCCCCAAAAAATTCCAAAAATGACAAAATAAAAGGAATGCATCAGTTGAATACTGTGAAAAATAACTAAGCAAAAATTTAGAAAATATCTTACCTTTTCACCTGAGGAATAGAAAAAGTATTTCAGTTTAACTATGTTTTGATGTTCCAACTTTCGCATAATCTGTAATTCACGATTCTGAAAATAAAATTAAAACAAAAATAAAGCATTTACGAACAAATCCAGTCAAACAGAATAGGCCAGATAATTTTAAAATTCAAATTAGGTTAAATAAAAAGATGCATTACCAAAGTTCTTTTCCAACAATATTAATTCATAAAATGCTAAAACTTTAACTTTCCATTAATATACAAAATACATTCAACAAATGATTAACTGAAATAAATTTTAACAAAAAAAAAAAAAAAAAAAAAAAAAAAAAAAAATTAAATGCTTGAGAAGCAGTAACAGAAGAAACAATTCCAAGAATCAAAAATAAAATTAGATTCAATTCTCGGAGCAGAACTGACAAAAGAATGGGCTAGATTCAGACAGATTTGGTTTGGACTGCTCTTGTATTTCCTTCAAAGTCAGGTTTAGTTTTATGGCATATTAACCATTGTAGGTTATTTAAAGCTAAATTCTGTTTATACATATTAAATATATATAATTTGTAAACATTTTGCAGATAACATTTTTAAATGAGCCAGAACTATTTCTTGCACACAGTTATTTGTTTGCACATATTTAAATAGATATACATTTGTAAGAGAACAGTTTGTCAATATTTTCATTTTTAAACAGATTAGAACTAATCTTTTGTACTCTAATGTTGCTATTGTTTCTACACTGCTAAATGGTTTTAATTATTGCTATTTAACACTTATATTTCTATTCAATATCAATCATTTGTTTGCAGAGGGAAGTGGTTACAAGTATTGCTACTTAACACTAATTATTCAATTTAACATTTACTTATTCATTTGCACACAAGTTAAATGGTTACAAGCATTGTTATGTATCACTAACAATTAATTTAAACATCAGTCATTTGTTTACACAGTTAAATGATCAAACAATTCAATTGCGCATAAGTCATTTGTTTGCATTCAGTTTAAATGTCAAACAGTTTTATTTGGACGCTATCAAGTGCTACCACTGCAGGCCAGAGTGGACCTCAGAGCAAAGGCAATAAAGGGATACTCTACATTCCCCAAAATTCCAGCATTACAGGAACATCACCATAAAATAGTTTAATGTCATATCTAGGACATTCATTGAGATGCTCTTAGCCCTTTGCAAGAGACGAGGCAATTCTATGTCAGGATACAAAATTAAATCAACTTATGTTTTGTACATAACCAATAATAAATTAGCATAAAAAACAACAACAAAAAACACTGTAGGCATGTAATGAAAAATGGTATGAAAAAAGAAAATGTTAGAAATTTGTAAATAAAAGATTATTTACCATTAGAATCATGATGCACATTTTTGTACATAAAACAAGAAGCACATTTTAAATTTTTCAATGAAGAAAAAAAACATACAGGTGTAGTATTTTCTTTTTTTTTTTTTTTTTAAATAAACTTGATTTAAGGACTCTGAATTTGCAACCTGAGAAATATTTAAGCGATCATATCAAGCAATAATAGTCATATTGCTATATCCAATATATGGTTATATCAAAAATAACTGCTGTTTTTTTTTTTTTCAACATGTGTGAAAGCACGTGCGATACTCTGCCCTCATCAGCCACCAACCAGGGTGATAATACAGTTTCGGTAGCTCAAGGCGGTACTACCGAAACTGTGTTATCACAATATCAACAATAATCAACAATTTCAAACTGATGTACATTTTGTAAAAAACTATTATCCAACTATTTTTATCTAATACCCTATCCTAAAGGACTAATTTCACTCTAATGATTTACTGTACAATTGTTTTTCCTGTTTATTTTATAGTGTCAAATTCAAAATTGTAAAAAAAAAATTTTAAAAAAGTAATTTTATGAGTTCATAATTGGACAAAGCAGTAGAACATGGATCCTAAAAATTTTGTGATGGTAACTAGATTTGAAGATGCAGAATCATGTGATTGATAAGCAATCGAGAGAGATTATTGAAACAGACCTATGCAACACAACCATAGAGGTGTCAGGAAAAGTAAAATATAATTATTCAACAATTACATAAGAGTTATATAATGTGTTTTGTCCCCCTCAAATTTATCAAGTAAAATGTTAAAGGTATTCAGATTGGCTGCAACAACAGCCCTAATAAAAAATCCAGAATTTATCAGTTGAAAAATACATTTTAGGATTTCCTGAGAAAGCCACTCACCATTTACTGTTACATCAGGACAAGCTTTAACAACTGATGGTACTGTTCTTTTTTTAAAACTAGTAATCATGAATACCATTATTCCTTTATAAAGCTCATCATTTTCATTTGCACCAATATACTCCCCACCATGAAATTGTGTTCCTTTTTGAAGGTACATTTCATCAACTAATAAAACAGTCCTGAGAAAGATGACCTTTTTCCAAGAGTGATTTTACTGCTGTAATTGATCCCACACCACCACTTTGGATTTTTTCTAATAAAGAAAAAGATGGTAATGGAAATTTCTCCAGAAGTAATTTATAAGCTTAATTTAAACATCAGGCATAATGTATTAGGTCTGCAGAAAATGGAGGACGGCCTTTTGGTTAATAGTGTTGTCTTTTTTGTAAGTCATTTAAAAATCTAGTATGGTCTTCTTCCACTACGTTTTTGATGTAGGCTGGAAAATTTTCTAACATGCTAAATTTTGTAAGTTTAGCATTTTTTCCATGTATAAACCATTGTGGTAATGGTATAGGGTTTCCATTACATTGGTCCTGGACATGAAGGTTTCAGTAAATACAAATACATTCTTTTATAGATGGAAAATGTGTTTCAGTGTCAAAGACTATTCTATAAATCAGAATATAATTTTCATGTTTTTTAAATTCAAAACCAGAGGGACAACATTTTGCAGTCAATTGGGTAAAATCCGTTATAGTGTCAGTTGAAAGAAAATCTTGTAATTCATCTTTTTCAACCCGTTGTTGCTTTGGGGTTTTTCTAAAATCTATTTGAATCAGCAAAAGAGAGGTTTTATTAATTTTTCTGAATGTATTGTTGGTATTGGTTGTAAATTCCAATTCAATTTGTTTCTCTTAACCTTTCAAAATATATTTATCCTCAAAATGTTTGATGCAAAGAACTGAATTTTTCATAGGAAACCAATTATTCCAATTAACAAATTTTATCCATTTTTCGATAAGATCAGATTTTCCAAGAGGAAAAGAAAATGTGGAGAGTTTTTCACTGTTAGTATCATATCCACTAGAACAGCCAAACACCACACATTTGTTAACCATTTTTTGTTAAACAAAAATATCACAAAAATACTTTAAAATGCAATATCTAAATGCAATTAATGTATTAGCAAAAATATGTAATATGGAGTTTCAAAAACAAAAAATTTGCTTATGCAATTGAAAATCATTCAAGCGAGATCACTCTTGATTGCTAATTATTTGTTTTAATTTTTAAAACTAAAGAGTAAACATGCATTTTAGTGTTGTAAACATTTAGAAATTAAAATAGGTTCTGATAAATTCTCTTGAAATTTATAAATTATTCACCCCTTTTTAAATTTTTAATTACCTAAGCGGTCAATCTGTTGATTGTTTTTAGTTTTAATCGGCCTTTAATGTGACATACGGGGTCATATTTATCAGTGGGCCATTGCAGACCTCCAAAAAACTCCAACCATGATTTAATGCATTCTCTCCATGGAAATCTCATGTAATAAGCAATGATGAGTACAGATAACACACACAAATGTTTATTTTAAAAGCAGCTTTATAAGAAAGATAATCTACAGCAAAATGCAGCCTGAAACAGGTATGCTTCTGTACATTTATGTGTATACAACACAATCATATATATTTAAAAAGAAAAAATTCATATCCTTAGGCTTGTACATGATGTCAATATACTTATATATAGCTACCATTCACACAAATGAAGCTTTCAAAATGCCTACTCATGTTACTTCTAAATATTCTAATTTGCATCTGTAGAATATTGAATCATTCTTCTTGGAAGTGTACGTGTAATTTTTGCAAATGTTTGAATGGGGGACCCTAACTTGCAGTTTTAAGCCCAAAATGTCCCAAAAATGTTCTCTATAGTTAAGATCAGGGTTTCTTGCAATGGAATGTTCATGGCATTACAGTACAGATATTCTTAATTGCATGAGCTTAATAGAGTTGGACAAGGTCAATTATTAAGACTGAATGTAATGCCACTGAGATTGTTTTGAAATATAGGATTGACCTTGATATCATACAAGCAGCTAATGAAACCTCTTCCTGGATGTTGAGCTGATATGATGTTTCCTTAGCATGCTATATTCTAGTTCTGCTATAGATCATTTGCAATACAACCAGACCTTCATTAGACCAGTGCACCTTCTTCCAAAAGATGTTCAGATCAATTCTGCCATTACATCATGTTATATATATGTCTGAGTGATTAAACTGGCCTGAGTTAAAAAAATTTTTTTCCAAAGGTCAAAATTTTATTGATCAATATGTGATCGCCATTTTATGCTGAATTCAAAAATACCATTCATTGTGTTTGGTCAGGTCTGTTTTTTTTTTTAAACTTCACAAGCTGTACACAATAACAATTATTCAAAAGCCAGTAGACTCTACTTGTCACAGCTAACCATGGGTACTTGGTGTTTAGTACAGCATATAATGTTGTGCGAGTACCTAACTACAGTGTACCACTCTACTCATTAACACCTATATACCCAGAGGGAGTGGAGCTTATCCCTCAGCTTAAAATGATTTTAATGTAGTATGTCAAGTGTTAACAATAAGCTGAATTCTGATTTATTTTTTCTCTTTTAAGCTTGATATTTGTATTCCTGTAAGAATGGATTGCAAGGGTAAGAATAATCCTGACAGCTCCTGTTATATCTGCGGTAATGTGGTGGTTCCTAACCGTCAAGCAAAAATCACTAACTTTGTGAAGAAGGAATATCACAATTACTTTGAAGTCAAAGTAAGGGATTAGGATAAGTATTTGCTCTCCATAGTTGAGGAATTGGAGGAATGGTTAAAGGAAGAGTATGCCACTTGCCATTCCAATAGTCTGGAAGGAAGGAAAAAAATCCCATTACAGACTGCTATTTCTGCATGATATATCTAAAAGGAATAAATCACAAGAACCATGTCCAATATCCTGATGTTCCTTCTGCTATAAGACCAATCCCTCATGGCTCAGAACTTCCTGTTTCTGAACCAGATTGTAACATGGAATATAGTTCTGATTCCAAAAATAGTGTCGTATCTGGGGATGACACATACAATCCAGAAGAGGATGAACGGTCAATACCCTTGGCACAAGCAGAACTCAATGACCTGACATGAGACCAGAACCTTTCAAATTCCAGGACAAGTTTATCATTGGTTCATTGCAACAACATTTCTGAATTAATCAAATCAAATCAATGGGCTTAAGAGTATGATGCTATGGAATGGAGACGTTTTATTGACTCATCCAGTAGAAGTCTCAAAGCAGTTCTTATACATCGAGGTGGGTAAATTGCAGATTCAAAAAAAATAAACACTTGCACTTGAATTGAGACTTAATTCTTTTGATTTTAAAAGATGTAGACCTTTGATAATTCATAACCCAGTGATGTGGCCCTCCCACCAAAAAGTTTGCCGACCCCTGTTCTACATGATAGGAATAGTTTTCCATCTATGCCTATTGGGCATTCAATGCAAATGAAAGAAATTCATAAAAGCATGAATCATTTGTTGTCTGGTGTTAACTACCAGGAGCACAAATGGTTGATCTATGGAAATCTTAATGTGATCCGAGGGCTCCAAGGTGGGTCCACAGAGTATTCTTGTTTTCTTTGTCTCTGGGACAGCCAGGCTGATGACCAACATTATGCAAGTGGTCATTAAGACAAGGGTTAAATCCTAGCTTGCATAACATTCAGTCCCTCTCTCTCGCTGAACTGAATAAAATACTGCTTCAACTCTTACATATTATATTAGGAGTAATGAAGAACTTTGTCAAGGCAATGGATAAGGCAGGCAACAAGTTTGGCTTGGTTTTATGGCATATCAACCATTGTAAGTTATTTAAAGCCAAATTTATTTTTTTATACATATAAACAGGTCTATTTCAAACAATTCAGTTTAGCCTAAGTACATTTTTTTTGTTTACACACAGTTAGATGTCAAAACAGTTCTATATCAAACAATTCAGTTTAGCATAAGTACACAGTTTAGTTCTATTTGACCCATAGATAGGACCCTATCAAGTGCTAAGACTCTGGGCCGGAGTAGACCTGGGAGCGATGGCTATGAAGGTATATTCAGCATTCTACAAAGCTCCAGGATTACTGGAGCCTGACCATCAGATTGTTTAGTGTCATAACCAGGACACTATAGGGGGAGTCTTACCCCTCTGCAGAGATGCCATTGGTGTATTCTACAGCCCCCGGCAGTAGATTTGCTTTCCACCAGGAGAAGTTCCCCATGGATAAGCATGGAGAAATGAGGCTGCTATATTTGACAGAACTCATGAAGGACCCAAGTTTGACAAAGCACTGAGCAAAGTTGAACTGTCTGCCTGGCAGTCACTGAAGTCAGTAGTTACAAACTTCTTGGGAAACCACCAGAGTGCAGAATACAAGAAGAAAATTGAAGAGCTACTGAAGAGTTTCTGCCAATTCAGAGCACGAATCTCAGTCAAACTTGGATTATTTTTCAAAGAAATGTGGATATTTGTGTGAGGAGCAAAGTGAGTGCTTTCACCAATGAAATGCATTATGGAAGAGTGCTACCAAGTCCAATGGGAAGTAAACTTTCTTGCTGATACTGCTAGTGCTTTAAATGGGATATGGTGGCTGCCAAACACAAGAGGAAGTCACTGAAAAAACAAAAAAAAAACTTCCATCCATGAATAGCTTCTTTTGTATATTTTTCCGTTTACTATGGCACAATGAGAGCTTTCTGAGAATATATCAGCCCTAAATTTAAGATTGTTTATTTCAATAAGAAAATAAGTAGATTATAATACTGTTCTATACATTTTAAGTAAGAGCTTATATCTAAAAAAAAATTCATCTGATAAGAAAAAATGAGTATGGTTTTTGGATTAAAAAAAAAAACAAAAAAAAACTGCCTTAAAATCAGTTACTTTATATTTGACTGTGAAAACATCACAGGCCAGTATTATCAAAATACATAAAGACATTATGAAGCAAGACTAACTTAACTGTGCTGAGGGATACTTTGAAGTTATATTCTACTGGTATCAAAGAAAAGGATTTGTTGAACTAAATTCTTTCATGGCAAGTTTTATAAGCAACTTATACTTACAAGCATTAGTTTTTCTTGATCTTCCAAATCTTTGGCCTATCTTTTAGATCACCTGCTGTACCAGATGACTGATTACTGAATGGTTTACGTTGAGTTGTCTTGATCTACAGAACAATTTGGTACTATGCATCTGAATAATCTGCTATTTTTGTTAGTCATCAATTCTTTTCTTTCAGCATTATGCTATGTTACTGTGCTTTATCAAGGCAGAGTTGAACTACAAAATACTTTGAGAGTTAAAAATGTGAGTCTGGCATGCAAGGGTATATTATATATTTTCAACTATGATGCATGTGCAAAGTATAGTTATGCATTTTCTTTTTCATCTACTTGAGACATGATAATCAGGCAAATAGCATTATATTTTTTGTTGACATAATTTTTTTCTTTATTATAACATTCATGATAAATTGGATGGTGCTTAACTTTATAGATGACAGCACTAGGTATTGTGTTACAACAACTTATGAATGATGGATTATATTATTATATTTGGTATTATTTCAAAACTGTTATATTTGGTAGCATAGAATTATTGTATTAGGTATTATCATGAAATTACATTTCTAATTTTAAGTCATCTGCCAACATACTTCTGTTGCAATGTATATATTATGTAGAAGGAAATTACTTAAGTAGTTGATACTCACCAAAAAGTGAGCAGACAGACAGATACTTCTCTTAGCATTGACATTCTACAGAGTAACTCTACATAATGGGATTTTCTTTGTTGAATGAAAGTTTTAGCTTTAATCCTTTTCTTTTTGAAAAATATTAGGGTCATCAGGAGATGTATGTATATGTAATGTATAAGATCCTTTGTTTTATTACCATTTTAAAATATAGTTTGTATAATATACATTAAGTGAATTTTTGCATATGTTCACAATGTAGAAGTAAATTTTTTTTTTTAGAAAATTTGAAATGCAATAATAAGGACAAAACAAATTTATACTTGATATCAAGTATAAATTTGTTTTATATCAAAATTTTAAGAACTATAAAAATAAGGATTAGAAAAATTTACATCATACATAAATACATATATATATATATTTATTCATGCAATTACTGACCGAATAGGGTCTTATAAAGTGTGTCTGTGGGTATATTTTGCTAATTCAGGTTGGTTCCTCCTTTGACCTGTTAATAGCTTCAAAGAGAGCAATCAATTAAATTCACTTAAAAAAAAAAAAAATTTTTTTTACAAATGAATATTAAAAGGATGCCTGTTTCTAATATTCAAATCCTACCAAATACAATTTTTGCAAAAGCTAATAATAAAATAAAATAGTGGTTTTCATTTCTTTTCTAATGTAAATTCACCAAGAGCATTTTTTAGACATATGCAAAAAATGAATTTAAACTGAGAATTTCAAGCAATTAAAAATAAGGTGAATATAATAAAACCCTCACTTGCATGCTGGAAAACCTTACAATAGGACGCCATGAGAAAAAATACATAGTTTACAGTATCAGTTTTACTTTTATATTTATTAATCTTTTAAATTAAAAACTGTTGTTGGATCAAAAAGACTAAAGAGTAAATTACATATTCTTTGTTCGACAAAATTGTAGATTAGTTATTTTCATAAATTTATCTTAAATGGAAAACTGAACCACTTTATGACAATCTAATTCTTTGAAAATATATTGATTAAAATTTCATGGTTTTCATTTATTTTGTGTTTCTCAGAAAATGATTTCTAAATTGGTATTGTAACATCCATACCACCTTGTTTATAAAAGAAACAGGAAAACTATAAATCTGTTTTTCATGCTTTTTTTTGGTAATTCAGTGGTGGGCTAAACATGAAAAAGGAAAAAAGTGCAAACAGTGACTATCTGTTGGTTTAATTCACAGAATTTTTCTTATATACATTTCTCTTGGCAATCTGTGGTAAGAGAAATTTGGCTTATTTCTATTTAGGAAGTGAAAGAATATTTGAAATACCCATGTCTTGCTTCAAGTTGTCAACTGGATGATCCAAAAATGAAGGAGGCAAGATAGTATTATCTTTTGGGTAAATGATCCAATTAGTCACTTTCTCAGTTTCCTTTCATCTTTTATTATAGACTTTCTTTTTCTTCCTCTTTAGTAGTAGGGTTAACAAGAAGTTTTTCTTTTTCTTTTATTTTCTATTATAAAAAATTCTCTTTACTGTCATGAGAGAGAGAAACTCTTTTTACATCTCCACAATCAAGATGATAGCTGTACTAACTGCAGCTTTGAAATGCAATTCATGTATCAGATCTCTAGTAGATTTTTGTAGAGTTATATATTTTGCTACTGAGTCAAGTTATGATATGTTTGGTTTTTCCAAGTCAAAAGACTCACCTAACTGTAACATCACAACATGGCCCATACATACCCTAGGACTCACTCTTTAAAGTTAACTAAGATGTCAGTTGAACATGTTACTTATATAGAAGATATAAACAAATATCGGCCCACCTTTTTCTTGTCCAATTTCCATACAGATATTTTTCTTGCTCACTCACTGAATCTTCTGAAGTGAAGAGAGAGAGAAAAAGGAGAAAAAAATTCTTTGTTGAGGGAGGTAAAAAAAAAAAAAAAAAAAAAAAAAAATATTGAGTTCAACGCTTACTAGCAGATCAATCTTTCCTTTTCCTTTCTGCCTCGCCTAGTCTTCTGTCTCTCAAGCATCAAGCCAAGAAAAAAAACTCATTTTCCATTTCATAAACCAGCTATTTATGCACGTGTTGGGGGAGCCAAAATTTACATACGTGACTTGACTCTCACCAACACAAGACATTCTGTCACATAAATTCAGGTTGGCAGATTTTTCCTTATACATCTACCAGCAAGGCACTTATGGGATCTTGCTTAGGATCACAAGGTAATTCATTTCACCTTTTGCTACATCTTATCCTGTTATCTTGTCATTATTACTTATCCATGGTTTAATTTTGATGAAAATTTTCTAAATTCACAAAGCTAACAATTTGGACTACACCTTCCTTCACTAAGATTTCTAAAATTTGCTTTTACTAACAGGTAAATCTGAATCAAAAAATCATTTCATTCCTTGAACTGAGATTTTTTCCTAATATATTTAATTTCAGACTTGATAACTGATCTTCATTATCAACACACCTAGTTGCTCAATTGTTTTTGCAACTGGTGGCTGAGATGGAGGAGTATAGGGTGGGAAGTTGCCTTGAATAAACCACCTTGTTACTCAGTCAATTTAATTATAAATGATTACTATGAATTGTAAAATCTGACTGTAGAACTCTTTCAATCTTGTATAAATTTTTGAAGTTTGCCACTCATATAATTACTCCTATTAAAAGGTTTCTACTTTAAATTCTTTCCGAAAAGAAACAAGTCCAGTTTATTCATATTCAAAAGCATAGGTTTGTCAATGAGTGTACAGATGATGATAGGAAGAAAAAACAAAAAACAAAAAAAGCACTTTCCATATTATCTCCTTCGTCAATACACTTAAGCTAGGTAAGAATATGCACTTTCCGTCTCCAAACAAGATTTAAAATTTCAATATAAGAAGTTTTTGCATATGGACTATATTTGTAAAATCTAAGTGTGAAAAAATTGTTTACATTTGATAAATTTTTGTTGCATCATACTTATTTACTTTCTGTTTAACAATGATCCAATTTAAAAGAAAAAGGTTATTTCCAATCCACACCATAACCTTGAAAGAATAGGGAGGCTATTTAAGGACCTAGGACATCAACAACAATAGATAAAAAAAAAAGTCAGTCCAAATGTAAACAGTATCTGGCCAGTTTACAATCCTTAGCCAACCTGATGATAATATTAAGGTTCATCACTACTTTAATCAAGTTATTCCCAGAGAAAGTATCACTGCATGTAGCATCCCATGAAAGAGATTTGCCATTGTTATGCCAACCAGGCTCTTCTCGTCCTCTCACAATTCTGATTCCACTGGCTCCAGTTGCAGACTATACTTGATGTTGAGGATAAAATATCAAGGAAAACAATGTTCAGGCAGGTGTAGTCAGTTTGAAAGAAATGCAAATTTGAAGTTATCCAAATGAGTATTGACTAACTGTGGATAGAGTGTTCAGCCATAGAATTGAGACATGCAACTCAATGTTTGAGGCAGACAGAAATTTCCTTATAATGGATAACACTCCATTTTTGTTGAATTGTAGAGTCATCTGCAAAGTCAAGGTCAGGTTATGTCTATATCTTGTAGACAATTTCAGTAGTGTTTTGGAGAACATTGCTGATCAGAATACAACAGGTAGATTAGAGATTACAACTAGGCTCATATATCAAGGCTGCCAAAGCCTGAGCCATCAAGTGTCATCAAAATGGATACTGCATATGTTCTCTGCACTGTTCCAGATTCTCAATTTTTATGATACAGGATGTCTGGTTTTAGCATGGGGCACTGTAAAAGACGTACAACTTTCAGTATGATAAAGCAGTTCCTTAAGAAAAAGGCAAGATGGACGTGATTAGTTGCAATCTGTTCATAAGTATTTCCATTCTACAGTCAGATCGAAGGAGGAAGAATAGGTGATCCTAATGTGACGCGAAAATTTACTTTTATCCCAGAACAGGGTTTTATCTTCGCACGTGTGAAGACGGGGCAGGTTGGCACTTGATCCCTTGTAGAATAAGTCCTCGTTCAGAGTTTTTTCCTCAGGCATATAAGAACTGGCATATTATGTGGGGGATTAATTTATGGCTAGACTGACCGCCGCTGTCAAGGGGTTCCAAATTTCACACTATACACACACCCACCAAGGCCACTAGACTTCCTCCCCTAGACAATGGAAGATATGGACCTCTAGGTTTAGTCGTAATAATATTAATTAGAGTAGTCGGCAATTCCGGTTTCCCGTATAAGAATTTAAAGGAATTAATAGGACAATTTTAAGCAAGATAACACAAGGCGAATAGAAGCTGGAAAAGAAATATGACATAACAAACTCGTAGAAGACACTGCAAATAACAACTTAGACCACGTGGGAACATTAAAATATATCAATCTTTTACTACACATAGATATACACCTTCAACGTGTCAAATATATAATAAACGAACAGTCCATAAACATAAATGTCTTTCTTCTTTTCTTTCGTTTTTCCTTCAAATTGAGAGAGAGAGAGAGAGAGAGAGAGGGTATATAAAATTGGGTATAAGGAGAAACAGTCCCAAGGGTACTTATCTTATTTAGATGGGTTCCTGTGGAGAATCTTTCCTCTTTTACGGGCTAATAGACTTTATGCTATTTTTAACACTGGCTTGAAGAAAATGGCTTCTTCGTGTCCGAGATATTCTTCGTCTTCTTTTACCCGGAGTACTTGGATTTGGTTCTGTCCCCTACGAACCCTGTCCAACAACTAACTTTTTTCTTTTCTATTTCCGCTGACGGGAAGGAGTCCCCACTTCCGTTTTAGGGTCCCAGCCAATCGTTTGGCTTCTACCTTCTTCCTTCCCGTGTCAGGCGACCCGAGTGAGGTCACCAAGTATAAACATCTGGTCTCCCCTGTGACCCATATTCTTTCTTAACGGTCATTCTCTGATGGCTTGCTACTGTTAATTCAATCAAGAGGATAGTAGTAATCATATTTCTATCTTCTCAATGGGACACCACGTGACATCCCCACCCTTAAGAGAGGAAAGGGATAAAAGAAATAACATAAAAAAAAAAAAAAAAAAAAAAGAAAGGTAATTCATTTCACTGTTCTCTCTCCTTTTCTTTTTCTTTTCAATTAACTTTTCTTTTATTCCCCTTTCCAACATTTTATATTTCTGATAGCATCAGCAAAATTCTTTGTATCATTGTTAAAATTTACAATTTCTTGTGATATATCAGATATAAATTTTGATATCCTGTCAGATGCAGATGTCACAGGATGATATTTATAGTAATGTTTTTATATAAAAATCTTGAATAAATGATCTATTTAAGTATGCAGACCATATATATGCCCAGTTACAGTAACTTCCCTGGTCTTCTGTCGTAGGCAACATCAATAATTGATGGTTTTAACAACTAAGTATTAAAAGTTTAAGAAAAACCAAAATGTCTGGATATAAACAAATAAATTACTTTATTTCAACTATTCTTATATTCAATATTTCTATTTTTTGCTTTTCATCTTACTCTCTTTTTCTACATATATACTGTTGCCCCCATGTATTTCATGCAATTTTGTGTTGAATAATTTGTAAATTCATATAAAGTTACGTTTTCAAATTCAGCATCTGCATAGTTAGTCAACTAGACTTGTAATTTAATGAATTTTAATTTTATCAGTGAATTGGTGTTTTATTAAATGAAACAAAATTTAAAAAAAATTAATCATTGGAAAATATTTTGTTACTAGTATATAAGCTAATAACTTATACTAGATGGTATTTCTAAATAGTATTTTTTTTTAAATATCTGAGAATCCAGCAATTGATATCAGACAGAATTCAAATTTTGGCACATCAGTGATAACTTATGATTTGATTTCAAGTCCAAGTCTAGTCAATACAGGCACTACTGATGGAGATTATAGTGGATTGTATCAGCTGGTTTTCCTATTATGTCATCTACGTACCATATGGAACTGTGATGTTACATGCAAAAGAAGGATGCTTAGAGAGTTGAAAGCATTTTTCATTTTTCAAAAGGCAGTGAGAGTTGAATCAAGTATGAAAAAACCCCCAAAAACTTGGGTAATTTTAAATATATTTGTGTTTATAGCTATGAAGATCAATTTTAATATATGGAGGCAGAGAAAAGTACTTATTTCCCTTTTGTCAACTTGTTCCTTAGAGGAGGGGGGGGATTTTTTTAAAAATAATAAAAAAGAGAACATTCCTAGGTAGTTTGAAATTTTCCACTAAAATAACATGTGACAATTTTAGACAATGAAACGTACAATTTATAACCCAAATATAGAGACACCCTTCAAATAAGTTACACAATTTGGTAGCATAAGTATATACACAGATCAAAATAATATTATAAAGAAAACTATAGAACAAAAAGTTGAATTTTTTAAAAATGTGTTTACAAGTCTGTAATATAAAACAGGTGTCAATTTTGTAAATCTTATTCTTTTCTTATAATTATGGTGTTTACATTGTATTTACCTCATGACAAGACTGATGTTCTCTATCTTTAGTAGCATCCATAGCCATTTACATCATTATATAACACAACTATAGAACAATAAATCAACTGGTGCATATTTCAGAGGGTTTTTTTGTTTTTGGTAAAAATTAAATTTTTTTTTCAGCACTTCACAGTGAATGATAATAGTTTTAAAAATAAAATCATGTCCATCTTACAATTTAAGTTTGAAAGATTTTTCAGCATGAAGTTTATCTGATTTTTTTAAAATGTTATCTGTTAAAGATGACTTAATAGTCAATTTCATTTTTCAGATTAAAAATAAAATAAAATAAACTCAAAACCTACATTACAATCAATGAAAATTTTTGCTTCTAAGACATATTTGGGTTATTTAACAAACAAAAACAAAACAACAAAAAAAAACAAAAAAAAAAACGTAAGAGCAAAATTTATTCAACTTTGATTTAAATTTTAAAACAATATATTTCAAAAAGTCTGGATCATAGTTAATTTAAAACAATACTTCTCTATTAAAATTTTTTACAGTGAATATTTTAGATCAAAATTCAGCTAATAACTGTACTAGGCATATTGATCTACACTCATAAATCTATTATATAATTGGGATTGTAAATTGGGATGAAAATACACACTTGATAAAACAAAAACCCCCAAACTGTAAAATTAATCTAAGTTTCAATCAAATAATTTAATATTAAGTGAATTGAAAAATATCCTTTATAGCAGTTTTATAACAATCATCTTGATAACATATACTTCATATCTGTTTTTAATAAGTCACTCATGAATCCATGAATTTGGTTTGGTTTCATTGTTTAAGGGCATATCAACCTTAATGCCAAATCCATCCTTGTAGAAGACAGCAGTGTTACAATTTAAATGATGACAGAGGAGTAAAGGGGGTTCACACCTTTCCCAAGGATATCAATCCAAAAATGAATGTAATAGGAAGCCTAGAGTTTGAACTCACTGGCTACAATGCAGTTCACCAAATTAGCCACAATGTTACAGGAACTCTTCCCATTAATTTGCATAAATTATAGTTGTAAATACCCATTTGAGGAGAAATAGAGAAATTTTAGATAATTTTTTGAATACCAACAAATGATCACTGTATCATCAATAGTAGATTAAAGGAAATTTGGAAAAATCACTATATACACAAAATACTATTTTTTGTTTTGTTTTAATTATTTCAAAACTTAAATGTCTCTGATTTTGTTGCTCTTAAATGTTTTATTAAATAGGACATAATATAACCTAGTTATTTCCTTGAAATTTGATTCAACAAATACAAGTTATTTTTCCTTTTAAGTTCCAAAAAAGAATTAAGAGCAAAAGTTTTTACATGGGGGGGGGGGGGCAAGGTCATAAATTTTCTGAGAAAATGTTTGATTAGTGTAGAAGAGAGAAGTGAGTATATTTATGCCTGGCATGCAAAATGGTGATATGAGAGAGAGAGAGAGAGAGAAAAAAAAAAAAACACAGCCACCCTAACATCTCAACTTGAAATAAAATGCATTTTCAAGCAAGGAGAATTTGTGAGAGTGGTATTTGTAAATTTTTTAAAGTTTTCAAGCATAAAAACTCCATGTGTGGGAGATAAATCGATTGAAACATTATTCTTATTGGTGGGAGAACATGACCAAGTGAAGACACTATTAGCAATTACTTGGATCCATTTTACCCAGTTCAAGAACCGATCAAGCTATTTCAGTAAAAATGACAAGGGAAATTTGACCTCAAACTCATCCCTAAGTTTGACAGCTCAGCATCTGGGCTATCAGTGATCAAGAGAGGGCTGAGTTGGTCTGCAAGATGAGCCAAATCTGGAGCACATAATCCTCTTAAGGTTGATGGGTAGTGCGTTTGCGGTCTACCAACAGCTTAAAGAAAATGAGGATTTCAGCCAGATAAAAATCAGCACTATATACAGCTTTTGCAATGGATGGTTTCTTAGCCTACGAGCAATTTGCTGAGCAATGTTTTCACTCTGGGAAATTAGTTGATGTCTATCTGGCAGAGTTATGAAGACTCTTGTTCTGTTCAGTGGAATGAGTAGCTATGGCATGGTGTGTGTTTGTGCAAGGGCTACCAGAGCAGGTTAAACGTATCCTTTGTGCTTCAACCCAGATGGATGACTTAGCCATCGACCAGTGGTTAGCCTGCATGCAAGCAATTATGAAAGAAAAAAAGATGGAAGAGAGTATTGTAGTTGCAGCAGTACAAACAACATGGGATGAAACAATGATCCATGTGGTCCCATATCATGCTATCATTACAACAGTCCCAATAATTTTGAAAAGGACTGCTCAAGACCACAGACCAGAAGGTGGAAACCCTTGATAAGATGTTACAAGTGTGATGCAATGGGCCATATATCCTGTAATTGTCTGGGAAATGAGTCAAGAGAATAGACCTCAGCGTAGATGGTGCTACCCACAATTACTGTACAGATTGATGAAATTATGGAGTTTGGCTCAACTAGACATTGGCAGTTTGCAGTCACTTATAAGCAGATTGCTTTGTCACTCACGGAAGAAGAAAGTGGATGTGCTCACTGTTAGTGAAAGGACCCTTAGGTACCCTGGGATAGGACTTGTCCAGTCCAACTTGATGTGAACAACAGATGTCCTATCAGTATTGAGGTTCTGGTTGTGAAGGATAAATTACTTCGGGTTGACCTGCTGCTTATAGTTGATGCCATCAAAAATTTGGTAGGTGTATACATGACCAGTGATGGGACTGAACTTTCTTTAATTTGACCGATCCTTGTGTGCACCTATTACCATCAACGAACCCGATTTTCACAGTGAATACGAATAGGAAGATCTGGGCTGTGTCTTGAAAGTAGTTTGGTAACCAGCAGCCAGCTACACTAAAAAACAGCTTTGAAAGGAGTACAATCACAAGCTGCTCCTGTACCCTGAAGATAAGCTTGGACCTCTCATGGGTGTAATTCTGCTGATGGCCATACTGCAGGAGAACAAGCAGAAATTCCAGCCCATCATGGACTACCGTGATCTCAATGGGCATGTACACACAGAGCCAGTACAGATGTGTGTGCTTAGAAGTTGAGAGAATGGCGACAGCAAGGGTCGAATGTTGCTTTATTGAATTTGTGCCAGGCGTACCCGGAGATCCATGACGACAAGTCTTAGTCGCCATTACAAACAGTTAAGATTAAGGGGTAAATATATTGCTTCACCTGCTTGGGATTCGGGCTGAAATTAGCACCTTAAATCATACTTGCCCTGTCAGCTGGGGCTGTAGAAAACACTGACCATCTCGGCAGAGGGGTACCCCCCCCCACCATGTGTGTCCTGAATATGACACTAAATCTGATGGTGAGGTTTTAGTAATGCTGGAGCTTTGGGGAATGAAGTAGCCCTTCACTGCCATTGCTCCCAGGTCCACCCTGATAGGGTTCTATTTATGGGTCAAATAGAACTAAACTGCGAACTTTTGTGAAACTGAATTGCTTGAAATAGGACTATTTTGACATTTAAACTGCATACTTAAGCTAAACTGAATTGTTTGAAATAAAATTAAAGTGGATGCTATAATGTCCTTTCTGAAAGCAGTGGACATATACGAAAAATTTAAAGACCTAACCAATATAATATAAACAATACTAAAGTATATAAAAACAACCCCATACCTGAAAATTACTGTACACCATGAATGAACATTTGAAGATATGAAGACCTTGAAACAAACAAACTTTCATCAAAATGACTTGATTCAACATTAAATGACCCAAAAAGGGTTGATACGCTGCAAAACAAAACAACCAACCAACCTTGAAATAGAAGTGTTTTGACATTGAAACTGCATTCTTATGCTAAACTGAATTGTTTGAAACTCTTTTTACATTTAATTCAGTGTATTGCCCAGTTGGTCCAGAATGATAGCACCTGAGAGGGCCATATCTATGGGTCAAATAGAACTAAACTATGTACTTATGCTAAACTGAATTGTTTGAAATAGATTTGGATTGACTAGCAAGGACCCTGAACTACTACATCAGGGAGAAGCATGGAAGACTGCAATGGCAATGTGAAGATGAGCTTCTGACAGCACACAATGTACTCACCTGTTAGACCATCTCTACTCTGTGTGGGATATTGACAAGGCATTTACCAGTGTGTGGCCAGCTCTGTGTTGTGACCACATTTGTGAGGCGCAGAAATCATTACTATCTCAGACAGACCCATCCAGTGGTGATAGGTGTGTGAAGGGGCAAGACGTTACCATATGTGTGAACACAAGCTCTGTTGCTACTGATGTTGTCACTGAAAATGGTAAATCCAGAGCTGAACATGTAAGCTGGTAGCAACTGGTGCACGAGAACAGGCATATAAATCTGGCAGAGCTCAATGTGGTTTTGAAGGGCATCAACCTGGAGTTGCAATGGAAGGCAAGTGTGATTCACCTATGGACAGTCTTGGCATGTGTGCACCGGTGGATTTCTGACAGCTTATCAGAGAAAACTAGAGTGTGCACCAAAACAATGTCAGAAATGTCGACCAGGTATCAGCTAACCAACTTCGGAATATAGACTGGTGATTGATGTAATGCAAGTAAAATCCTGTGAAAAGTGAACTGATTAACTCACCAGTGTCCCAATGATGGCTGGATGAAATCCAGAAAAAGACAGAACTCATAAAACTGGCATGTTCAGCAGATTCAAACGGGCTGGTTTTGCTTGTATATGAATCATACATCAACTTACTGGAGACCTCACCATGAAGCATAGAGTGTATTTTTGTAAGGATGGCCCACCCCAGGGTCCCTTAAGCAGCAATCCAAGGAGTGGTCAGAAAGTGTGACATGTCAATCCACAGATCCAGTTCCATGCATTAGGCAGGCTAGATATGGGTAAGAATTGGAGCAGGGTTGGAATGGACATGACCCACTTTGGGGGCTGGCATTACCTAACCCTAATAAATTGCGGACCCAGTCTATTTGCCATTTGGAGACAGTTGCAATGCTAGGACTCTGCCAGCATCATTCAGCAGTTGGAGAATGTATTTTTCTAAAGGGCAATGGTGTTGCACCACCACGGAAGGTAGGAGATGTGGTGTGGATTAAAACCCCACATCGTTTACATTCAACACAATTCAAAAAAGGAATAATGACAGGGGTCCATTGACAAGAACAGAATGTGGGCTTGATGATAGTGATAAGTCATCCGAGAGTGAATTAAATGCTTTGCTGTTTTTCAGTGCAGGGCCAAATGATTTATCTGTAGAACAAGAGGAAACAGATTCTGGAGATGGCAGTGATGATGCCAAGAATGATAAGGTTAAGTGGGCACAACTGAACAAGAGATGGGTGAATCCCATCTACCTTTATGTAGACGCATACTATGAAGGCGACCGTCATCTATGTGATCAGGGAGGAGTGTAGAAGATAACTTACCTTGTGTGTCAAAGCAAGCCTGTTTATGCCTGGTGTGTAAAATGAGAGGGATGCTTGAGGGAGAGAGAGAGAGAGAAAACCAAAACATGGCCCCCAACACCTCAATTTAAAATAAAACGCTGTCTCAAACAAAGTGAATTTGCGAGAGTGGCGTATACTAATTTTTTTTAAGTGAATGTACTGGCCAAGCATAAAAACATGTGCAGGAAAAAAGGGGTGGAATGTGACTGAGTGAAGACGTTTTTGCTAGCAATCATTTGGATCCATTTCACCCAGTCCAAGAACCAAACAACAAGTCTATATTTTTCTAGGAAAAGTGTGATGTAGCAGATGAAAGTCCTGTACCATTCGTAAAGTAGAAATGGGAGGACAGAAAATAGTGCTGGAAAGGGGAGATATGAAGATTTAACAAAGTTTAACAAATTCTATTCTCCAAGGTTTATTTTATTTTTAGAAAATTTACAAGTAAAAGATTCAAAACAACTTGTAACCTTGATTTATAAATATGATGAAAAAACAAAGTAAATGCTATCATGTGACCACACAATTTAGAAATAAAGAAAAAAACTTTCTCAAACACCATTTTATGAAACGACTGGCTCATCTACTCTGAAGCTAACCATTACATGGATTCTCCTGGATTCATAATTGCATTATCTTCATCGTTGTAAAACAAATTTAAATTGAACAAAAAATCCTTAAATGGCATCAACTATCTATGATTATTTTTTCATATATTATCTATTTTCCAAAACCAGTTGTATGAATAAGCAACAAATTACCAAGATGGCATAATTAAATCAATTGAATGAATCACCCTCAAAATATGGACCTGCTCCTAAAAAAAAAAAAAAAAAAAAAAAAAAAAAAAAAAAAAAAAAAACAAACCCACTATCTAAAATTTGTGCAAAAGCCAAAGTAGAGCAATTTTCTGATGGCTTTTATGCAGAAGAAAATATATTATTTTTCAAATTCTGTCACCATAGTGTTGAAATTTTTAGGGTTGAGACAATCAAAGATCATTTTTTGTAAAAAGTCTTAAAAAAGAAAAAAAAAAAAAAAAGAAAAAAAGTTATCTCAACAGAAATGGAAGACAATCACAACTTTGTTGAAATTTTTAAAATGTGTACTCTGTCTGACATACTTCTACACAAAATTAAAACACTGTAAAGAAGGTGGTGCTATTCCAAGTGTCAGCTGTGTAAGGCAATTCCATCTACCAAAATTGTTGGCTCTTCATTTTGCTGCCCTGAAAGCCAAGCTTGCTAATCAATCTGTTATCATTATAACAGATGAAATAACTGACTGTTGTGACCAGAGTAGTTTGAATGTGATTGCAAGCATTTGTGGAGAGTCATTTCTCATTGATGTTATAACCTTGGAAGAATGCAATCATCAAACCTTAAGTCAGGCATGCATCCAAGCTGTAACCCATGTGGACATGGTATTTGAGGATATTGTTGCCTTTGTAACAGATTCTGCAAAAAAGTTACAAGAGAACTGTTGTCAAATGTCTTTATTAACAGTTATGCTTAGCCCATATTTTAAATCTTGTTGAATTTTCACACTGGCCAGCATTTGATAATGTTACCCACTCATTACTTTCATTAAGACAGCCTTTTTTAAAAAAGCTAATTGAAAAAAGCGATACCTTAAATGGCTTGCCTAAGAAAAAGCGATACCTTAAATGGCTTGCCTAAGAAACAAGTGAAATTACCCATGCTAGTAGCAACCAGATGAAATTCCTGTTTTTTTGCAGCCAAACATCACTCATCCTTAGTACAATTCTATGAAGGATTCTTTAAGCATGAAAAGTTCCATGGCCTTTCAGTAGATAAGATTCTTGAATTAGTAAATGATGGTCAACTACATCATGCCTCTTATAATTCGCATCTGAATCTGTATTTCATAAATGAGAATTACACCCGTTTGATAACAGTCTTAACAAACTTAGAAGAAACTAAGTCTCCACTTGCATGTGTTGTTTATAACATGATAGGGGATGTAAAACAGTATTTGCATACTGGTACATCAAAATCAACATTTGGTGTAGAAACTGACAGTCTTCTGTCTGAACAAGAAAACACAGAAAGGAAGAGAGTTACCTCAAATCTCCAAGATTTGTTCAGCACATCTTTTTCAAAACTGAATAAATACCTAGATGCCACCCTGCATATAACATTTACAAAGCATTTTCTCATTTTGATCCTAGACAGCTACCTTGTATAAGCCATGACACTGGTATTTTTGCAACCATGAAAGACTTGCAAGATCCTTCTATTGAAGAATTCCAAATTCAGGTGAATTATCAAGATGACCTACCAAATCTGTTTAATATCCCAGCATTTTGGAATGCAAATAAGAGCAGATTTCCTTTCCTGTGACAGATTGCCAATAAGGTCATATAAATGCCTGTTATCAGTGTAGATGGTGAAAGTTCATTTTCAGAGTATAAACATTAAATAAACAATGTGAAAGTCTTACTCTTGAAAACACCAAACAACTTACAATGTTATATTAGAAAAGAAATTTGAAGACTGCTAGTTTCTTAATTTGGGAAACATCCAATTTTAAATTTAAGCAGTATTTCAACTTGAGATAAGTTGTTTTATTTAAATTTTGAATTAATACGTCAAATTTGTTTGTTTATATTTTGAAGATTCAATTACTATGGTTCAAGCCCTGTTTTGTAAAATTTTGGTCAAAATGTTTGATTTACTAAGATATTTATTATTGAGATTCAAGTTATTTGTTGTTGATTCTTTAAATATGATTTTTCTGTTGATTTTAATATTGTGAATCAATAATCATATATCAACCTGGATCCCTTTACTTAATAACACAAAAACAATCAATGTGTTCTTTCTTAAAGAAGGAACCTCAGATCAAAAGTTCTACCTCAAAGATAATAATTCACTGCAACATTTCATTGCTTTATTGTCTAGTCATGTTACATTTTTATTTTTACACATGATTTATTTTTGCACTTGGTTTTTTTACATAAAAAAAAAAAGAAGATATTTGCTATTTCTTTATATGTAATAAAACTTTGAATTATGTTTGTTTTCAGTTTTAAAATATTGATAAAATATTTTATAGCAATTTTCTCATAAAATACTATTTAAAAAAAATAGGGAAAAAAAAAACAAAACAAACAATTTTCCAAAAGTGAAAATGGAATTAAGAAAAATTTGAAAATTGAGTGTCCTACTATATGATGGAATTAAAAAATTTTAAAAGTGAAAATATTTCAAAGTAAAGAAATATTGAGGTATTATGATTTTAAAATTATAAAGAGTTGCTTAACTCTTATTAAAATGATGTATATTTTAAAATGAAATTAAAAAATATGACACGAAATCTGTGAATTTAAATATTTTTGTTTTGTTTTAGAAATGGTGAATATCTTGCAGTTTCTTCTTGAGAACAAGTCTGCATACCTAAACAACAGTAAATTCGGGGGGGGGGGGGGAGACAGACACTAAAGCACAGCAAGATCATATATTTATAAACAAAAAGTGGATAAATAACAGTTTAAACTAAAGTATACACCTTTTCTGAAGGAGTATCTTCCAATCACAGAATCATCTCAGCAAAAATTTACATGAATCTATGCAGAAATGAAAAACAGATAAAGCTTCACGATGTGACTGGTACTCAATTTCCAATATAAGTAATCAATATATAGTAACTATAAGAAACAAATTTGATACTCTTCAAGAAACATCTCAAAGACATACTCTGAATAATAAATGAAAACTTTGTTACCAGCAATACAGAAGCAGCAATCAAGTATACCAACTAAACCAAGAGACAAGTCAATAGCAGAGAAAAATGAAATAACATCCTTACTAAATAAAAGAAACCTAAAGAGAATTAACACATACCAAAAAGAACAGCTAAAATTAGAAATTAGGTAGAAGATGGACAATCATGATTCATGTGGCAGACAGTAAATGCAGCAAGCAGAAGTACTTAAGAGCAAAACTGAAAGTTGCTAGCCAAGAAAACTTCAAAAGTGGAAAGAACATTTTAAGAATCTGCGAGGACACTTTCTTGAAATCATTGATAAACTTACAAAAAAAACTATTAATAACCAACAAGACATCAAACTAGGACAGTTTACAAAAGAACTTGAGGCAATGCTGAAAAAAAAAAAAAAAAAAAAAAAAAAAAAAAAAAAAAATCAAATGCAGAAAAGTTGCAGGCTTCAATAAAACACCTTGGAAAGTATGGAAGACAAGAAAGTTTGATGATATACTTATAAATTATGCAACACAGAGTATAAATGAAACAATAGAAAAATGGATGAAGTTTACATCCTTCCCTTATTCAAGAAAGGTGACATCTGAATTCAGTAAGAAATACAGAAGCATAACTCTTACTGTTAAAGTAGTTAAGGTTTACAATATCCTGCTTCTTAATCACATCTGGCTTTAAGTTGAGGAAATTCTTATAAAAAATCAGAACGATTTTCAGAGAATTCGATCCACAACATCACAGATTTTGACTATCCATCAAATCATTGAAAGAGTACATACAAGGCATAAGAGGCAACATTATTGCTCGCAGATTTCTCCAAGGCATCTGATTCCATACACAGAGGAAATATGGAGAAAATACAACTAGCATATGGTCTTTCCCAAAAAACTGTTAATGTTCACTTACCCAATGGTAACACTGACTTCTTTGACATCGTTACTGGAGATACATTAGCACCACATGCTCCTAATCCACCTTGATTACATATTATAAATGTCAATAGATCTAATGAAAGAAAACAATTTACAATTAAAAAGACAAGAAAATGATTTCCAACAGAAACAATGACAGATAAACTAAGCAGATCTAGCACTTAAAATAAAACAGGATTTCTTCTGAGCCATAGCTGTATCAGTACTACTATATAGATGAACCACCTGTGCTCTAACAAAATGCATAAAGAAAAAGCTTGATGGGAACTATACGAGTATACTACTTGATGTTTTGAACAAATCCTGGAAGCAACACCACATAAAACAGTAGTTGTACAGCCACTTCTCATCTCACAAACCATCCAAGTAAGATAAATAAGACATGTAAGGGCACAGCTGGAAAAGTAAAGACTATCTCATAAACAATCTTCTCTTATAGACTCCTACACATAGACTCATCAATGTTGGCTGACCAGCAAAAACTCGCATCAGCTCTGTGCAGTCACTGGATCCAGTCCTGAGGATCTGACAGAGAGATGAATGATAGGAAAGGATGGTGAGAGAAACAGGGAACTCTGCACTATCAGCATGACCTGAGGATAATATATTTTGTGTGAAGTAGAAATATACAAAAATATATTGATTTCAATTATTTTTATACTCACTACATTTACACTGATGTGTCCTTTAGCCTTCATCATGAGTTTCTTGGCAAACTTAGGAGCCTACACAGAACTCAAATCAAATTCTTTATTTAATCTACAAGGGTATGTTGTTCTAATTCCATTAACCATAACTTGGGATAAGTGTTAAGTAAATATTTTTTTTTATTTTTACCTGTTGTCAGGATTGAACTGGCAACTTCCAGATGATTTCACTTAGAAGTTCATTAATCAAACGCCTATATCCTGTTATGCTATGGGACTTACAAACCTAATGTCTCTATCAACACTATGAATTGCAACTTATTACTATCTTACACAATTTTTTTTTACCTTAGCTCATACTGCATTTTTTTCCCCAGCCATTATGATTATTGGTTCCCATATTGTATTCACTGAAGCCAAACATGTGCTTAAGACGTCTCATTCTCCAATGTTCTTTATTATTTTGACTTCATCCCATAAGGGTAGAGAGTTTGCTTTTTCTTTGCATATGAGGTCAGCCATATCAGAGAGATTGGATTTCCATATGATCAATAACCTGTTAATAGCAATCCATGTCTTCCCTCTGTGTATGTAAACATTACTTTCAGTAAATAATCTATTGCTGCTGAGGTATGTGAACTTAAAATAGAGATGGCTCCATCTTGTTTAAAAAATATGAACTGTTTTATCTAATTTCATGCTGAAACCAATACTTCTAATTGCATGCTCCAGATATACAGCAAAGATTTGTTTTGGGCAGGTGTATTCACAATAAGCACAAGATCATCTGCATCAGTAAAAGTTTCTGAGAGATATTGTCAGCTTCTTGTTTTTATTTAATGTGTAACCATTTTCTTTCATTAGATCTAGGGGCAAGAGCTCCAACTGCAGCAGAACACACACTTTGTTGATCCACATAAAGGGTGATGTGATTTGGACATCTTGATTACATATATCTCTTATCATAATCAAGGAATGTTGACAGCATGAATCCCCTTGACTGTTACCATTCATCCCTAACAGCTATCATGATTAGGTCCTCTAAATGCCATCTAGCACACAGCTAATGAGTGTAGATTTTTGCCGGTCGACCAACACTGGTATGTCTATATGTAGGAGACCATTGAAGAACATGATAATATTGTTTTTACTTCCTCAGCAATGCCTAGCATGACTTGTTTTTCTTAATTGGATGGTTTGTGAGATGGGAAGTGAATGGCCATACAGCCGTTGTTTTGTAATGTGTTGCTTTGTTTAAAACGGCATGTAGCTGTGGAAATTCCATCTGTGGCTCATGCATCTTCGGCTGCATAATCTCACCCATGTTGTGCTGGCTTTCTCTGCAGGTTCAGATCAAGTGCATGTCAGATGAAAGAAAAAGGTGAAAACAAAAAGCTTGACTAAATATTGTTAAACAGAGGAGGGGAGAGAGAAAGTGAGAGTGTGTGAGTGTATATAAAACTGACAAAATGAGGGTGTGTGGCGTCCTCACTTTCGCTACATAAACGGCTGACAAAATTCCCTTAATTAAAACTGACTGCTAGGTTTTTGGACTTTATGTTGACCTCCACCTCTTGTGTCTGTCTCAATTCAGTGGTCCTCTCAATCTCTTCTGGTCCTATCTTCTCAGCCTATCTGCATTCCTGGTCCTTTCAATATCTCTCTATCCAGCAGACTGACTGCTTGTATATATGCGAGGTGAACATTTCCTACTTCCAGATTTTTGGCCATTCATAGATTGGGCATAAAACTATTGCCAGACTGTATGTCTCCAGGAGACTTTTATGGTTTTAAGGTGGGGTTTCTGTGAATAACCATGTAAAAATGATACCAGGGCCAAGTGGAACGTTAAATTTATTTAACAAGTTACGATTAAAATTATGATGAATTAACCACTGGATGTGCAATGATAAAAGTCTCCCGTTCTGTAGCTGCGTGTTTTTTTCTCAAAGTGTCATGGCTGACCTCTCTAACTCCAAGGGCGATCACTCCCATGTCAGTCTTAAGAGAAGTAACTATTTTCTTAGGATTGATCCAAAGAGAGACCCTAAAAGGTGTGCTAATAAAATTGAAGCTCTTACGTCGCAGCTCTACTTTTATCTGACCACCTCGACTTACATTCACAGGGCTGAAATAGTGGTTTCTGCTCAAAATACATATGGTCTCACACATACATAACACACTCACATATTCACACACCTATGGTCAATTCACAACCATACACACACGTGTCTGCACATACGTATAGCGACGTCTGTATACTACCACACCAGCATCAAGCATCACATAGCATCCTTACGAAGTTCCAATCTAGTTGTGAGGATTTTTTTATTTTTAAAGGCATATCAACCATCATGTGTTATTTAATGGCAAAGTCATGGTACTATTTAACCAAAAGTTAGAGGGAGGGTAATATTTTCCCCCAAAAGTATTAGACTGAACTTAATAACAATAATGTCAGTTAAACATGTTAACTCCTATGTCACAGGAACTCTTTCAATCTAGCTTTTCCCCCAAAGAGTCCAAGTAGGGCAGGCACACAGTTGTAATGACATGATTACAGCTTGGAAAAATTCTTATTTTATCAAAGAGACCAGATTTCCATATGGTATCAACAAATCCTTGCTTTGCATACACATATGTTGACCTTACTTCTATTGGATGAGATCTTGCTACTAAGGTACATGAACTGGTCAACAGATTTCAGAGGCTTTCATTTAATGAGGAGATGGCAACATCTTGTTTAAAACATGAACTGTTTTATCAGAGTTCACACTGAGACTAATGCCTCTTGCTGCTATGCATCAGATACAACTTGAGCAGGTGTATTTGCAAGAAGTGTTTGGTCATTTGCATAGTGTGACAACACCTCCCCGTCGGCTGACCCCTGCTATATCAGTTTCTTTAAACCGAACTACTCGTGGCCAGTGATTCATCTAGTGGTTTTTTTTTTCTCATTTTCGACTAGGGGTATTACACATTACTTTACAGATACGCAAAGCACAACTGAGAGGGTGAAAGAAAGAACAAACGAACAAACACGGGCTTGGGTCAACTCTAAGCGCAAGAAGGAGAAAGTCTATGTGATACTTTTGTGCAGCTTTTCATGCATTTGTAGACTATTGCGGGCGTGTATTTTGCGTGAAACTTCTACAAAGCCACTAGGAATGCTAACTCATCTTTGACTGTCTTCTCTCACAACCTCCTTCTGCTGACTGTCTTTCCCCATGACTGCCATCTCAAGCCGACCGTCCTCTTCTGTCCTGCTTTGTCAGTTGGCTCTCTCTGTCTTCTCTGGGACCTTCCTTCCCTCCTCTACTTCCAGTCTTGTGGGAGATCTCGCCTTCAGTCCTTTGTGTGGGTTTTGCGTCAAAACAGACGGAAACGAATTACTACGCATCGTGTCACAATAGTCTGCATCAGCAATAGTTTCTGTAGAATATCATTTGCTTCTAGCTTTTTTTTTTTTTTTTTTTTTAATTAGATCTATTGATATTTGTAGTACATAATCTTGGCAGATTATGAATAGAAATGGTGCTAATGTATCTCTAAGACTCCAAAGACAATATCAAAGCGGTGTTGTTATTTGTGGAGTGGACCATGGCCTGTGTGTTCTTATAAAGCATCATTATAGTGGTAGTAGTTTTAGAAAACTATATACAAGAAATATTTACTCTATCTTTCCTGTGAGTATGGAATCAGATGTCTACAAACAATAGTGAAACTTAGATTTTTTTGCACATATTCCTTTGAAGATTTGACATGTAGTCAGAATCTGAGAAGTTGTGGATCAATTTCTCTGAAAGCTGTTCTGATGTTTTCCTTTAGAACTTTCTCAAATTTAGATAAACAGATAGAGAAAAAAAGTGTGACAAAATCATTTTTATCTTTTCACAGCTGTGGTCAATGCAAAAAAAAATTTTGGAGGTGACAAACCAAAATAAATTCTTGCACATATTTTGAAAATAAAAAGGATCACTACTTAAATAAATATCAATGTTTGAAAGGGATGAATACCATACAATAAAATTCTAAGTAGAGGTAAAATTAGTCCTGAAAATAAAAGTCAAGCTAAACCAATTTGACAGCTACCAGAAATAGAAGTACATTGATTAAGTAGCGAAATAATTGAAAGAAATTAAGTATCACGACAAATAATGACATTAGCTCTTTTCACCTTATCAAATGTTCCTGAACTCAGCACTATGTTAAAAAAATGTAATAAGATTGTTTAATAAATATCTAGTAGTTGCTCTATAACAATAATGGACATGCCCCCACTTCAAGCTAGCACAATTTCCTTTCTAAAGTGGTTGTATTTCTTACATCTAATTTTTCCGTCTGAACTAATAGTAATATTTATATATATATATATATATATATATATATATATATGAAGGTAGCAGGAAAAATATAATCCAAATAGGTGAATATATCATGATGTGAAGTCGACGTTAACGTTTCGGTTATAATAACCATCGTCAGGACTTGGATATAAAATAGTTCACAATATAGATGGGTGATTGTTGAGATGACAGGAGCAAATGAGAAATATACAACGAAAAGATAGATAAACATGCACATAGCGTTCAAAATTCAAAAGTCATCAGAACGTGTTTGGCACGTGGAAAAATATTAGAAAATGTAGGATTTTTCAAAGAAACGAGACAAAACCTCCCGTTTATTGAGAAATACGCAACAAATAAGTTTTCATATGTATAGATCATTAGGAATCATCCATGTTAAATGTTATGTGAGAATGTATTTGGTATTAGTTTTTTTCCGAAAAGACAGTATGAAAGTAAATATGGATAAAATCCGACAGTATGAAGGTAGCAGGAAAAAATATAATCCAAATAGGTGAATATATCATGATGTGAAGTCGACGTTAACGTTTCGGTTATAATAACCATCGTCAGGACTTGGATATAAAATAGTTCACAATATAGATGGGTGATTGTTGAGATGACAGGAGCAAATGAGAAATATACAACGAAAAGATAGATAAACATGCACATAGCGTTCAAAATTCAAAAGTCATCAGAACGTGTTTGGCACGTGGAAAATATATATATATATATATATATATATATATATATATATATATATATATATATAAATTAGTGAAGGTTAAAAAGCTAATTGAATCATTCTTTCAGATTATAATTATATATATATTATTCAGTCCAGTTAAACCAGTCAGAATCATAACCTCCCATAGGGACATCTGTAATCTTTGCGTAAGGTTAATAAGAATTGTTGTAATTCCCTAAATTATTATTAAATCTGAAGATTTATGTTGAAATGTATTTAGAATTTAAGATTTAAAAATTACAATTTAATTTACTGTAGAAAGTGAGTTTGAACATAGGTCTAGGTACTTTATTGTGATTCCGACCAGTAACAAAGAAAAACTGAAAGTGGGCGACATAGGGAGGAAACTCTTCACCCCTCTTCAACTCCCTCCCACCCTTTCCTCCTGTGTCCATTCTGGCTGTATTAATTATATCCATTGGATCTGAAGTCCTGTTATTTTTTGTGTTATTGATTCATATTAATACCCATAACAGGATGGAAATAAATTTATAATCCTAATGTGACCAGTTCTGGTTTTTCTTAAAAGGTGTATATATCTTCAATGAGTAACAACCAGCACCATGGTAAAATCTACATTCTTTCAAGTGCATTGATTTTTACATGAATAAATAATATTACTCCTTCTATACTAACAACAGAGGGTAACAAGTAAAAAGATAGAAAATACAAATTACTTGTCAAAGATGAGGTTGATGAAACTAAGGATATGTACAAAAATACATAATCAAAATTCAGTTTTTACATAAGGTCATAAAGTCTATATAACTACAAATCAAAAATCTTATATATTTTAAAATATAATTTGCAAAGATTGTTAATACTGTTTTTTTTTCGGGGGGGGGTCTGTACTTTCCGATTTCTATTTTAGGTACAATTATACTTTTCTATAGAACTTTTAACAGTAACAATTTACTGAATTTCAAGGCATGTAAGATACATTTAGCATTAAAATAATTCTATGCCAATATTATATAGCATCCCATTAATTGGTATTATGATTAGAAGTTTGAATTTGACAGGCATGGAGCTTGGAAAGGCTACAGCAAGTGTAGTCCCTCAAAAACCATGCATTTTCTGTGCCAGGAAATATGTAATTGGTTGGTTGCTTTATTTTACAGAGTATCAACCCTTTTTGTGTCATTTAACACCAAATTAAATTTCAAACAATTCAGTTTAGTATAGTTTTTGTTTACAAACAGTTAATTGTCAAAACAATCCTATTTCAAACAATTCAGCTTAGCATACGTACACAGTTTAGTTATATTTAAAAAAAAACAAAAAAAAACCAGTTCAGTTTAGAATAAGTACACAGTTTCAATGTCAAAAACAGTTCTATTTCAAACAATTCAGTTTGGCAAAAGTACAGCATTACTGGAACCTCACCATCAGATGTCATATCCAGGATACCCATTGGAGGAGTTTAACTCCGCTACAGAGAAGCAGTTGGTGTATTCTACAGTCCCAGCCGAAATATGTAAGTGAAAGAAATGTTATTAATATGAATATTAAAAAAAGCAAAGAAAAAAAGTTTGAAGAGTACTAAGTTTGCTTACTTACAAACGATAGTTAAATAATTCTGAAGTTTCATTCAAAAATAATATAGTACTTACTTTGAACCTTTTATCCTGTAAAACTTTCTTGATTGCTACCAGTTCACCCGTATCAATTAGCTTGGCCTGATAAACTACTCCAAATGAGCCATTTCCAATGACTTTTGTATCAGCATAGCCAATCTCTTGAGGCCGGTCAGGACCCTGACCAGGAGTTGCTAATACTGTGGTCACTTTACTGCCATCTTTATCTATGAAAATTGAAAAGAAAAAAATGTAAATAGAGAAACAAACATGGAAGATGAATGTATAAAACTGAAAGAGGATCAGATTTTATTTAGAGTTAAAGTTGATAGAATAAAATCTGATGGTTCATAATAGTACATAGGTACAGTAGAGAGAAGCTGGAAAGAAAAAATTCAACTGACAATTTGGTTTTATTTAAACAAGATTTTTTAATGCAGATTGTGGAAGAGATATCAAATGTCAAAAGCTTAATGAAATTTTGTGATGGAGATTTCTTACTGAACAATCAGATAAATCAGTTAATCAAATCAAAACATTACTAGAAAAAAACAATGTATGATTCAGAAGATAGAAACACTCAAAATATCAAATCAGGCATTGAAAATTATTTGCATTATCCTGGTTATGTTTGTTATTTGATATGTGGCATGGGCATTAAAAAAAAAAAAAAAAAAAAAAAAGAAAAAAAAGAGAGATGAAAAGTCGATACTTAATAACAACATGGAAAGCAAGGGGTCTGTGCTGCAAGCTAAATGATTCACCCCGAACAGTATCAAAAGCTGGTTTTCACTCAAAGAAAATGTTAGGAATGTAAGGTTATCTTCTGCTATGAGATCCTTCCAGACTACTAAATGATTCAAACAAGTACTGTTCCCAATCAGAAAAATCTAAGGCAATCAACAGGCAAAAATACTTCAAAAATTAGTTAAGAGAAAGTGAAACATGCTCATTCAGTAACTAAGCAAAAATTATTACAACTAGGCTGAGCTTTTACTCATTCACCATATTAATTTTTTCAATCATTTACTCAGTGAAATTTCATTTAATTTTAACTAAAAAGAAAGGAGAGAGAGAGAGAAATAAAATAAATACAAAGATAGATTATCAATTTTATAAAAAAGAATAATTTTTTAGCAACTAATATTAAATTTATTGCTTTAATGACCCTAAAGTTAAATTAAGGTTAAGAGAGAATATTAATGGTTAGACAGCACTAAATCTTAAGTTTGCTAGGGAAAGCCCTATTCAAAAGAGAGAGCTGAAGTCTTAGTGATATATTTAAAGTGTATGATTAGAAATTAAGAACTATAAAATTGAATAACTTAAACATACAAATAATGTGATATAACTATATACAAGAGCTCTTAAGCAGATGGGAGTTATAAAACTTAATAGTTCATACAGGAATAAGAATCATTGGAATAAATAAAAATCATTTTTACACTTAAAAGGATACTTTGTGATTGGTTTGACAGCTGCATGTTCCTAATTTACATCTGGCTAATAGATTTCCATTTATTATATAAGCATACCTTAAAGTTCTCATGGAACTGTAATCATCAAGTGTATTTGAAAAATGTAAGCAAAAAATGCTGGGTTTCAACAGCATACCACTTAATCTTGCATCATTTTTCTACAATCCTCTGGTCTTGCACTGTATTGTTCCCATTGCAATTTCTAATGTTTGTCATTAAGGGTTTTCGGACTATTGTCTTCATCTTTATTGTTATTTCCACAATGTTTCGGTTGATATGTCAAGACAATAAATTACCCTTCCTCGATGTATTAGTAACACGAACAGAGCAAGGATTCAGGTCATCTGTGTACCGTAAGCCCACCTTCACCGGACAGTACCTCTATTTCAACTCCCATCATCCATATACGGTAAAGAAAGGAACAGTCTGTTGCTTACAACATAGAGCAAAAACCATTAGTAGCGATACAGATGCATATCAAGAAGAAATGATTAGTCTGAGACATAACCTCCATCATAACAACTACCTAGAGCACGTAACATCAGCTCCAAGAAACTAGATAGGAGGATAGAGGACAATACCCGAAAACTCACCACGGTATGTCTGCCCTATGTCAAAGGACTAGCCGAAAGGATCCAAAAGATATGTAGTCCATATGACATCAGGACAGTATTCACAAGTGGTTCAACTCTGCGGAGATATCTCTTCCAGGTCAAGCCACCAATGGAATTGAACATGATCAAGAACTGAGTTTACTCCATCCCTTGCAGTTGTGGTAAAATATACAAAGGTGAGACAGGTCGCCCACTAAAAGTAAAGCTAGAAGAACATCGGAAGGCAGTAGTATGAGGTGAGATTGAAAAGTCAGATATGGCGGACCAAATATGGAAGGAAAAGGGACCATCTGCTCTTATGGGATAAAGTTGAAATAATTGATAGGACTGAACATTGGAGGATTAGACGCCTTAAAGAATCAGCACATATGTTGGACTACAATGACCTGCTGAGTAGACCAAGTATAGAGTTGAATACAATATGGGAACCGATAATTAAGAAGACTAGATGGAAAAAAAAAAAAAAAAAAATCTGAATATGAGCACAGGTAAAAAATCATACATAATAGTAGTAAAAAAGAATTGTCCAGCAAGACACATGGCGTAACAGTTATAGACGTTGGTTCCCTAAGCTTCTAAGGAGACAATCATCTGGAAGTTGCAGGTTCAATCTTGACTGCAGGCGCCTAACAATACAGGAATACTTAACACTTATACCCGGCTAACAGAATCAGAACAGACGACCCCCGTGGATTCAATAAATGACGTAGTTTGAAGTTCCGTGAGGGTTCCCAAGTTTGACAAACACCTGAAGAAGGCCAGAGGACATATCAGCCGAAACATTGTGGAAATAACAATAAAGATGAAGACAATAGTCCGAAAATGCTTAATGATAAAAATTACCAAGCTTTGTCCCAGAAATTTAGACAACTTCTAATGTTTGCTCTATTTATAAAATTTCAGTTACTTAGATTTTGTTACATTTTTGCTAAGCCACCACATAATTTTATTTGCTTTTGGCTATTTCCATTGTAATATGCTTAAGATGGTATTTTCATTTGTCTGAAGTACCACTTACAAATCATATAAATATTAGTTACATTTATACTGAGTGCAAGTGCTCAAGGTGACTAATTTAGGTTTGATCCCTATTCCCACTAAATACCATATCAATTCATATGTACTATGATTTAAAAAAATAGATAACATGAAAACTATCAGAAATTACAGCACATCTATAGCAATTAAGATATTTGTCCTCATCTTAATATTTCTTAGTTTATAGAAATTCTTTTAATATATCACTCAAATAACTGAATAGATGCTATTTTTACTGTAAAACAGTTCATTACCTAGAATAAATAAAGTAATATTTGCCCTATGCAGTAATATTTAACCAATTACCCATCATTCAATACCTGGGAGTAGTTTACATGGTTTTTGCACAAGTCAACATATTTTATATATAAAATAAAAAACCCAAAAAGTTTTAATCATTTACCCGAGAAAGAACAAAAATAGAAAACTTATGTATTAGTATTTATCATGATAAAACAATATGGCTATCCAATGGATTTATATAAAATGCCTATGTGCCTTTCTATAGAGATAATTATCCTCTTTATACTGTAGAGGATTACTTAGCAATTATAGAAAAAATTTTAAGATCCCAGATGAACATGAAAGTTTTTTTTAGTTATGCAAATAATTTGGAGAACAAGCAAGGCCATTCATAATACAGACCTGGAAACTATATAGCTACAATCTCTGATTGGGAGTAAACTTGAATATGTGAGCTTATTTTTTGAAAATTTTAATTCTTAAACTTTTTATTCAAAAGACAGTTTATCATTTTGAACAGATGGATTAGTCTAAGCTTATTATATAAGATATAAAAGTAAGTGGATTCATTTATTTTTTTTTTTTTATTGCAATGTACATTATTTTATGTTTATTAAGAAAACAACTTTTACATTACCAAATTTATGAAAGTGTTCAGTGGTAAAAAAATTTGTCGCTAAGTTATATTTTTTCCAAATATTTGTTCTTGATAATGACAGATTTTGATAATAAAATTTAATTTTTTCATGAAAGATTTGTCTTTTTATTTTTAGGTGTCTTTTTTTCTAACAATATAATCTTTACAAAAATAAATAGAGTTAATTGTGCTTTAAAATCTATAACAAAAGATCTAAGAAAAACCAAAATTAAGAATTTTTGCAACAAAAGTTAAAATTTTATTATTTAAATGAATCAATGATTAAATAAATACTCAAAAGTAGTAGTAGGTACCACTACTAATAGTGTAAAAAAAACCCCAAACAAACAAAAAACAATTGTCTTTTTTAAACATTCTAGCTCCAGTTTTTTTTTTTTTTTTACTTTTCACTATACTGGAACTATATATAAGTTTATTCATGAAATCAGAAGAATGTTTCAACAAAATATTTGCTTGGTGTTTTGAATGCATCCTGATTGGATCACTCACAATACAGTAGATCTAAAAGGATAAACATTTAAAAATTTGTTAATATCAAATCCAAATATTCTTGAATAGTTGGAAAACCCTTTCCCTTAAGTATCCACTTTTATCATAAAATATTTATAAATACCAGGTAATTTAAAAAACTAGATTAACAATTTTCCTAACAAAATTCAGAGTACAATATCTAACTGAAACTAATATTTTCCAACAGCATTACTCATAGTACCAGAGACCTTTTATTACAAGTGCATGAAAATACATTTCTAATGATTTTATTTCATATTTACATATTACATCTGGTTAATCTTAAAGAACGTAAAAGCTTATTAACACACACACACACACACACACACACACACACACACACACACACACACACACTTTCTTTTTAGACAGTCTACTAACCTGTACAAAAGATAAACCTAGCACTTGTTTGAGTGTGCAAGCAAAACACACATGGGATTGTATCCGAATTTTGGTTCTAATCTTGCCTTCGAGAGTTGGCAAAAGTCAACAGCACTGATCCCACTCAAATCCGAAAGAGTTGACATATAAGTAGCACTCTTCAATCTATTCTTTATTTTATCTAAAATGAAATTGGAGGTTGATCCAAAAAGTCACCATGTAGATATATTAATTTACCATATGTAAAAGGTGTTGCTGAACAAATCCAAGAGATTTGTGAACATGATATCAAGGCATTTTAAATAACGAAACAAATCTTTGCAACCTCTTTACTAGAATAATCTCTTACAAGAGTTTTGTGAAAGATGTACTTTATAACATTACATGCAAAGTGGATAAAAATATTAGAGAAAGTTTATTTTACTCAAACTCAAGGAATATGTAGCTATATTCAAAGGAGAAATAGAAAAGACTGGTATGGCAAGTCTGGAGAATGAACTAATCCATGTTCAAAAAAATTGATTGTTCATGTAATTCAGAAAATCATATGTAACTTGTTTTAAAATATTCTAAAATCTGCTCAAAACACTAATCAGCAAACTGAATTCCTCCTCCAAACCAAAAGCAATTTGGGAGATGATCCGGAAAATTGCCAGTAAACACCAAGTAACACCAATTAAACACCTCTCCAAAAATAACTTCATAACTGATAAAAAGAATATTGCAGATTTGCTAGCTGAAACTTTTTCCTGAAATTCATCAAGTCAAAACTGCAAGTCAAAATTTATTACGGTCTAACAAAATGCAGAAAAGTACAAATTAAATTTCAAATCAAAAAACCAGGAACAATACAATAGCCCGTTTTCATTAAAAGAATTAAAAGACTCGATAAAAAGATCTCATAATACCACTGTAGGACCAGATGAAGTCCATTACAAGTTCTTGAGGCAATTACCTTCAAAATCATTAAAATTACTTGTAAGAATATATAACAAATTGTGGACAGAAGATAAATTTCCGGATATATGGAGACAAACCACAGTAATAGCAATTCCAAAACAAGGGAAAAACAACTCGGACCCACAAAATTATAGACCAATTTCATTGACCAGTTGTTTGTGCAAAATAATGGAGAGGATGATAAATGATAGATTGGTTTGGTATTTAGAATCCAGTGGTCTTACAATGCGGATTCCGTAGTAAAAGATGTACAACAGACCACTTGGTTCGCCTGGAAACAATTATAAGGGAGGCATTCATTAGGAACGAGCATCTCGCTGCTATTTTCTTTGATCTGGAGAAGGCCTACGATACTACATGGAAATATGACTGAAAGATAGACTCCCACATTTTATCAGTGAGTTCTTATTAGACCATAAATTTAAAGTCCACATTGGATCTACTTTCTCTGATATGAAAAATCAGGAAGAGGGAGTTCCTCAAGGTAGTGTACTATCCATGACTGTTTAGCATTAAAATAAACAACATTACAAAATGTTTAACCCCCCGAGTTGACGGATCTTTATCTGTGGACAACCTGCTAATATGTTACAGGTCAAAATATATACACGCCATTGAGCGTAAATTCCAACAATGTTTAGACAAGTTAAATAAGTGGGCAACAGAAAATGGTTTTAGGTTTTCTCAAACAAAAACTAAATGCATGCATTTCTGTCATAAGAGAAAACTTCATAATGATCCATGTCTGAAACTTGAAAGGACAGAAATCCCTGTTGTAAATGAATATAAATTTCTGGACTTAGTATTCGATAAAAAACTGACCTTTATTCCCCACCTGAAGTACTTAAGGTTTAGTTGCAATAAAAGATTACAACTGTTACGTGTGATAGCCCACATAGAGTGGGGAGCAGATCGAGGAACTCTACTAAATTTATATAGGTCACTGATTAGATCAAAGCTGGATTATGGTAGTTTTATATACCAGTCAGCTAGAAAGACCTATTTTAAAATACTTAATCCGATCTGCTATGAGGCCCGAATGTCTCCAGTCGAAAGTCTATATGCAGAAGGTAATGAGGTGCCTGCAAATATATGGAGTAATAAATTAGCTATCCAATATTATGCCAAACTGAAATCGTGCCCTAGTAATCCTGCGTATAATGCTACATTCCATCCGAGATATGGGGAGTTATTTGAAAAATGAGAAAAGGCTATAAAACCTTTTGGCCTTCAGATGAAATCAATGCTACAACAATCGAAAATATCCATCAAAAATATACATCAAGACATCTTTCCTAAAACACCACCTTGGATTCTTGAAAAACCCGAAGTGATCTTCAAGTTGAATGAACTCCCCAAAACAAACCCTGCACTTATATTGAAAAATTTCATCATATTGTATCACACTACCCTGAATATTTACACATCTTCACAGATGGCTCAAAGGACCACAGTAGAACAGAGTGTGCAGCTGCCCTAAATAAAATAATTCACAAAAAGGCTCTTCCAATGGAAAGCTCCGTCTTCACTACAGAAGCATGTGCTATTGACCTTGCTCTCAACATCATTTCTAGGGACAAATATAACAAATTTATCATATTCTCTGACTCGCTCTCTGTATTAACATCACGGGAAAATAAAAAGCTGGAGAACCCATTAATTGTTAAACTGCTCAGTAGACTAGACTCAATGTCTAGTCATAAAAAAATAATTTTGTGTTGGATTCCAAGCCACATCAGAGTAAGAGGAAACGAAAGAGCAGACTCTGCAGCCAAATCGGCCTTAGATCTAAGCCCTAAAGTTATCTCCATTCCATATACCAATTTGAAACCGATAATCAGTAAATTCCTTCACAAAAAATGGCAACAACAATGGGACATGAACATCCACAATAAACTCTTCCAAATTCAGCCCACCTTGGGAGAATGGAGACCAGCTTTTAGAACATCGAGAAGAGAACAAGTCATTATATCCCGATTGTGCATTGGTCATACAAGGCTTATTCACGCTTTCATACTTAAACAGGAACCACAACCACAGTGTTTGACATGTCAGACAACTTGCATGGTTAAACACATTCTTATAGAATGCAGAGCTTTCGCTGTCATCAGAAAGCGATTTTTCAAAGGGACTAGTTTAACCAAATTGTTCGAAAATGTCAAAATAGATGACGTTGTCCTTGCAAGAGACAGGGTTGTACGAAAAAATATGAGAATTAAAACTGATTAATCATACACAAACAAATGAAATCCTGCTCATAGAAAATTTTACCTACTAAGTATTCGTTTAGAAATCTCTGGTTGAATGTATATACACATAGACAGAATTTGGTGTTAAATAACCTACAAAGGTGGATACGCTATAAAACCCAAACAACCAACCAGATCAAAACACTTGATACATAATAACAATTCTTAATTCATTTTACTTAACAGGCTGTCTGAAGTTATGCTATTCACATCAACCTCAATAAATTAAAAAGTTCTTAACCACTATTTAAACTAGTCCATTTCCACTTTTTAGTAAAATACCTAAAATTTTCTATCATTTTTAAATGGTTAGTTTTTTGAGATATTTAGAATTTACAAATATAGACTCAGTGAAGTTAATATTAGCTGAAGACCTCTGAATTCTAATAAAACTTTTTTTTTTTTAAAACCATGATATATGTTGACATAAAGGGAAGGATCTAACAACTGCTGAAATACAAAAAATAAAGTTACTGAGTGAGGGAATGTTCACTTTGGAGATATCAAAGGAGTTTTGCAGAGGTCATCAAACAATAAAGGATTTTGAAAATATCACTATGCTGAGAAATAAAGGAAAAGGCTTTAAGAACTTGCTTCCTGACAATGAATGTAAATTAAAGAGAGTTATAGTGAAACAAACACTTGACCAAAACTCAGATCTTGGAAAAGCTAAAAATGAGGAGTCAAGGACAAAAAATGTTGAATACTTTGTGGATTGGGATCAGTAAAAAAAATTTTTGACACTTTAAAATATTTGCTTTTAAGAGAGGATAACACAAAAGCAAATAAATATTTTAAAAGTGTCAAAACTGCATTAAAAAACACATGAAAATTAACTTTTTTTTTTTTAATTTTCATTTTTTTTTTCTTCAATTTTCAACAAAAAATTAAATTGAGAAGTTGAACAGAGTTGCTAACTGAAGACTAATGTTTGTTTTAGTAGACATTTTATTCAAAAGAATGATAGAATTGTTTACAAACAAAACTAATAAATTTTTAATTCCCTGTAAATGTGTAAAATATAAAAATAAATAAAAAAAATAGAAAATAAATAAAATCACCTAATTGTATAATTTGAAATATTCAAATTAATAAGCAAGAAGGGACATTACTCTTGTTCACTAATTCTTACAGGGTAAGGGAGACAAATTACTCTTAATTTTCCAGTAATAACCTATTCCTGAGTTATTCATTCATAACAGCTAACCAATGACTTGAAACTTCAATTTAAACAAACCAAGATGGCAAAAAGGTAATTTCTTTGATCTGTACTTTGCTAATTCTAATAGCAAATTTAAAGGGTTCAAATCAGAAAACATAGCTCTATTATATGCAGGGGCTTTTGCACAGACTAATACCAAACAGTTGCTGACAGGTCAGGACCTTACTGAAGACAAAGCTGAATTGGTCCAATGATAGAATTGAGCCGTGGGCCACATAGTTCATCACCAATGGTGAGAGAGGGTTGTTTGTGAGTATAAATATAAATGTACCACCACTTGATAACTAATTTTTTTTGTGAAAGACTCAAATTAGTATTTGAGTTGTCTGAATTTATGAGATCAAGCTTGATTCTAATCATTCAGGATTTTTGGACTATTGTCTTCATCTTTATTGTTATATTCACAACATTTCGGCTGATATGTCCTCAGGCCTTCTTCAGGTGTTTCTCGCCAAATTTGGGAGCCTACATGGAACTTCAAACCACATCCTTTATTTAATCCACAGGGTCGCTTGCTCTGATCTCATTAACCATAACCAGGTACAAGTGTTAAGTATTCCTTTATTGTTACACGCCTGCAGCCAGGATTGAACTTACAACCTCCAGATGATAGTCTCTATAGGAGATTAGAGGGAACCAACACCTATAACCATTACGCTATGTGTCTGTTTTTACCTGAGGTCATATTACGATTCACTCTGCAGAGAAGACTAAGAAATTTCTTGGATGGATGACGGGGTTGGTGGACATCTTCATGCTGTCAGAACATGCAATAAAATGGCATAACAAGCATGACATTGCCACACTTGGCACCAAACACTCACCAACAACATTGATAACAAATCAAGTTGACCACTTGGTCAAAACAACAGCTGCTCTTGAATGAGATGTGTTACTTGCTGACCAATAGGAAAAGTAAAATGATCACTGAAGCTTTTCTTTCACATGATCAACTAAGCAGTGACAAATGTTTACACTGTCTACAAGAAAAACAGCACAAGGCTAAGAAATACACTATCACGCCTCAAGTTCAAGAAAGAGCTGGCCCATCAATTAATTCAAAGTTTTGTTGAACCTCCAACTAAGCAACAATGCTACTCTTCATCAAGTGACCCTAAGTGCCATTTACTAACACTCATCCTTGACAAATGGTAACAAAGTGCAGAACCAAACAAGGAAATGTACTGAGTGGAATCACAACCCTGAGAAAAGACAATCAGGCACTTCACACTTGTGTGTAAAAACTAGATACTGGTGCTGTGAGTTTGAAAAACCATTTGAGAGATACAACATACTGGTTCACTAAAAGATGAATGATGATCACAGTGCTGAATCTGACTGACTTACTCTAATGATATTGATTTTACTGACTTTGTAATAGCACAAAAATGTTTAAGTGTATGTAAAAGAAGGAATACCTATTTCAATAGAATAAAGAGTGAATATGGATTTAAAAAAAAAATTTTTTTCAATCATTATTTGTGGACATAACTAAAGGATGTAATTTTCAACCTATTTCAATAAATTAATTCAGTATCTGCAAATTAATACACAAAAATTTTATCAGTATGGTTAAGTATCACAAAGTTATACTGGAATTCAATACACAACACCCTATTAACTATTATATATATATATATATATCATTGAGTGAATATATTCTATGCATTAGCAGTATATGATACAATCAGTTTAACAAAAGGACCCTTCCAGATGGGAAGTGACAAAAATTGTTCAACCCTGTCAGCATTTTCTTTTACAGGAGATGCCAAAGGCATCAGATAATAAACCTGATCCCAGCTTTTTAGACAAGACAGATGTTGCCCAGAGATATGGCCTTGAGACAAGACTATGCAAATTTTAGCTTGGTTTCTTTGTTTAATGGCATATCAACCTTTGTAGGTTATTTAATGCCAAAGCTTATAGAAGAAAAATAGTGATGCTATAGTGATGGGTATTAAAGTTTTGACAATATTCTGAAGTATATACATTTGTCAAATGACTTGAGAATGAACCTATTTTATTTTTACACAAATAGATAGCAAAGTAAATATTTGTCAATGGCAGTGTTTTGAATTTTCAGATTCAGAGCATATTTTCAGTCTCAGAAAATTTTTTATTAAATTTTTATTTCAATACAATTTCTCTAGGTCCTTATCTTTATAAAAAAAAAATGTAATTATTTTCAGAGACCAAGCCTTCATTTTTTTAGTGACAGTTTCAATGTTTTCTATGAACAGTAATGGCTAGAAAAGTGAATATTTCATAGTGAATTTACACAAATTTGTTCAACTCAGCAAAATTATAGGCTTTTCTTCAAAGATTTTTTAAAATTTGTCTCACTTTAATGTTTTTAAATTGAGACTAACTAAAAATTTTAAATTCACATAACTTAGTATTAGTATGTAATACTTTTTCTAAACAGTTTTATAAAAAAAAAAAAAAAAAAAAAAAAAAATAAAAATAATTGAATTTAGTGAAATTATAATATTTAGTGAAATATAATTATAATTACAATTTTTTTAGGCTTTGGGTAAATTTTTATAATGATTTATCATTTAACACTTATATAAGTGAAAACCTCTTTGTCAAGCTGTTAAAAATAATTCCAAACTTTCTGAAAAGATGTGATATCAATTTTGAAAAACTATGAAACATGAAGGTGACAATTATACCAATCGTGATTGGTGCTTTTGGTACAGTCACCAAAGGATTATTAAAGTGACTGGAGGACTTGAAAATAAGAGGACAAGGGGAGACCATCCAAATTACTATATAATTGAGAACAGCCAGAATACTGAGAAGAATTCTGGAGATTTGAGGAGACTTGCTGTCACTCAAACTCCAGTGAAAAACCATCAGCTAAAAGTGATGTGAAAAACTCAAGGAATAAATAATAAACTTTACAAATATATACTTTTAATTTTGGGGTAGTTTTATTGATTTTGAAAGAAATTAACTGAAAGAGTTTTTCATTTCTCATTTAAAAAAAACAACAACAAAAGAACTTATGAAGTCCAGAAAATAACTTTAAAAGTCTTTTTTCTTTCTTTCTTTTTTTAAAAAATTTGTTTCATCTTCATTTTGCTTTATTTTTACTACCAGAGAAAAAGACAAATAATTCATGTTATTAAAACCACCATTTAATGGTGAGAATAAAATATGAACAAGATGAAAATTATTTGTTTTTCATTTTTATAGACTTGGTATATATTAAAAAATATAGACATTTATGTTCATTTGCATTTTTTAAAATTTTGACTAAGTTGAAGTACATCACATTAAAAAAAAATTTTTTGATAATAATTTTTTACTAAGTTCATTATATTTATTTTCACTTTCAACATGTATTTAGTTGAATTTGAAATACTAGAGATATAACCCAACTGTCAAAGACTGGTACTCTGGACAACCTAATGTCAAAAATAGGATAAAACCAAGTATTAAAAGGGAAAAAACATTTTATTTGAATAGAAGAATCAGGTACAAGTCACTTTCCATCAAAAATTGGTGTGGTCACTGATAATTTTTCTCACAGATCTTATTTTTTAAAGAATGGCATAATTGAAAAATTAAATTGAAAGAAAGAACAGTTAGGAAAAAAAACACACATTTAGATAAAGCACCTAGTATGGGAAGTGTATAAAGGCAGCCAAGAAACAAGCTTGCATACACCCCATCTCAATGGTTATCTAAATTGTGATGTCCCTTTAAATAAGAACACCCTGCAAAATCTTTATATGAAAATCAAGTAGACATGTTACCAATTGAAAACTCTAGAAACAAGAGGGTAAATTTCAGTGAACTTCTTAACTTTTCCAAAATCTAATCCAGCACATACTTTACCAAGCAAATAGGGAACATTTTTTAGTGGAAACAATAAGCAATGAAATTAACTAATATGAATATAAATTGAAATGGGTTTATGAGGTTCCAATGATTTCTTTATTTTTCTCTTAATATTGTGCAAAATTAACTTGGTCACTACAGGTAGACCTGTTTTTAGGATGTTAATTTCAAAATGATTCAAATAAATTATTGTGATCCTTATGTTGACATAAGAGCTTTTATGTGATATAACAGGACTAAGTTTGCATTTCTAAACATTTTTTAATTAAAAAAGGCAGTCATTAACATTAAATGATATTATTTATATTTGTGAATTCTGTGGATAAAAAAAGAACTGATAGTGAATTGCTGACAAATAACTGACCAGATAATGGCCTTTTTCTGTTGCTATAACACCAAAGTGTGAATTGTTGGGTTATATAGCAGCCATATCGGATAGCCACATCTACATGGTCAGAAACTGCACTATATTATTTCCTATACTGAAAACTATTACTATGTGAACTTTCATGAATTTATCTTGAGTGTTTACGGAGAAAACTGATTTTATTTGTGAAAAGATATCCTGGTTCAAAATCCTCATCGTTTCAACCAGTAAAATTTAGTACAGGTGAAAAATCCAAATTATACATGTGAATGGAAATGAAAAATATTTCCATATCTTTTGTGCTGTGGTTAGGTGGCCAATTACCAATACAAAGGGAAGTGAGAGATATGTAATAATAGCAAATAAGAGTGAAGTCAAATAATAGTATATTTATTTGATAAGGAATTCATATACATTCTCACTTACCACTTGTCTGGCAACTAATTAACAAAATGGACACAACCATTCTTTTACAGTCAATAGGGTAGGTAATCCTATACAACACTCTCCTCTAAGATAAATGCCTTTCAGGATCCATGGCCAAAACTTCTTTAGAGTGCCTTTTTCTTTTACTACCCCTTTGAGGCTTAGTAAATTTTTGAAATTTAATGTGTTTTTAAATTGAGGCTTATAAATGGCTAACATGAAAATGTATTAAAATAAAAACCAATAAAAGTCAAACGGGCAAGTCAAGAGGTTTGTGGATTCATTTAGCAAATTAAATGGGTCACACAAAATTTCCATTGGTGAACATGTGTTTAATGTCTCCAATTTGGACCCTGTATCATGTAAGTGGTTTTTTGCAACCTGCTTATAATAACTTTCCACATTTATTTACCAGAAATATACAATATAAAAAAAATTTATCTCTAGGTTTAAAATATCTAACATTTGTTTGGTGTTTTTCGAAACAATCATTTTACTCCTGGCAATAATTTATCATAATTTGATCTTACTCTCCTACCAAACATCAATTCAGCTGGGTATATACCCGATTGTGTATTTGGATTAGGTCATACTATAGATACCAAGAAATTGTAGTCAACTTACAACCTTGTTTTGCCAATTGTTAATTTTCTTTAATCCTCACTTAAATGAATCCAAAAACCTCTCAACTTGCCCATTTGACACATGTTGATACGCTGGTGTGGTAATATGTTTAATGGAGTAGGATTTTCAACATTTTTTCAAATTCACTTGAGGTAAATTGTGTTCTATTATCGGAAATAATCGTTTCTGGAACTCCAAACCTTGAGAATATTCATTCAAGAAATTCACTGATACAATCAAAGTCAGACATTTACACATCAAAATTTTAGGCTATCTTGAAAAACTGTCCACAATTATAAAACAGTATAAGCCATTTAAAGGTTCCACAAAATCAATGCATAATCTTTTCCATAGAACATCTGTCTTAGGCCAAGATTCAAATTTTATTGGTGGTACTTTTTCTGCTAGCACACACACGCTACAATTTTTCACTTAACATTCTATATCACAGTCTATTCCTGGCCAATATACAAAACTTTCCATTAGTTACTTCATTCTACTCATTCCAGAAAGTCCAATATGAAAATCTTAAAATCCATTTTCATAATGAAATGGGTATCAGCACTCTCTGCGTACATTAATAGATCATCCCAAATAGAAGAGGTATTATTTTCCGTGGTACTTTCTTGTATCTATTTCCTGCAGATGTTACCGGCTTTTTAATTTTACAATAAAATTGTCTTTTTTTAGCTTCTATCCTGATTTTATCTTAAATAACAGGTAGTTCACCGACTGTGTTAAGACATTTTTATTTCATTTTCTGATCTTAGTGATTCAATTACAGTATCTTCAAATGGTTCATTGAACTTGGGAAAAAGTCTAGACAGCTCATCTGCATGTCCTTATTCTTTTGATGGTATATATTCCATTTTAAAATCATAATCTAACAATAAGGTTACCCAGCATTGTAATCAATTCGCTGTATGTTTAGGGATACTTTTTTTTAGAACCATAAATACTTAAGAGGCAGTGGCCTGTCTGTAAAACAAAAGTTCTGGCATGTACCATCTTATAGAATTGTTTCTTCAGCAAAAATCATCGCTAATGCCTCTTTCTCAATTTAACTATACCTTTTTTCAGCTGCTAGCAAAGTCCTAGACACATGCACTACAATCTTCATTTTTCCATCTTTAAACTTGAGTAAAATAATAGCACCAATACTGGTATTAGTGGCGTCTGATGCTATCACAATGTTCTGTTTCAGGTTAATGCGTTAGTGATAAATCTGAAGTTAGTATTTCAATTATTTATTTTAGGATCTTTCACATTAATTTAACCAATTCTACTTAATATCTTTTAACAAATTATTCAATGGCGCTCTCCATTCATGTATGTTTAATACATAAATACTATAATAATTTACAAGTCCTAGGAATACTTGCAAAGTAGATACGTTAGTCAGGGGAGGTATATTTTTTTAATACAAAACACCTCATTATCGGGTCTTCACTTGTTTGTGTCTAAGATCTCCAAGATATTTTAAGCTAGTCATAAAAAATTTACACTTAATATCACTCATTTTGACACAAAAATCTTTAATCCTTTTGAAAACCTTTTCTATGTGCTCTGTGTGTTCTCTTCTATTTTTACTTTTTATTAAAATGTCATCCAAATAGGTTACTGAAAATCAAGCCCTGCCAGCATAGCATCCATTATCTGCTGGAAAATATTAGGTGTCACTTTAACTGAAAAAGGAAAACTAGTAAAGCCCTTTCTGAATGTTTATCGTAAGTAATTTTTTACAACCTTTATACAACTCAATCTGAAGATACACATCTGACAAATCTATTTTAGAAAAGAATTTTCTGCTGTTCAAATTCGCAAATATATTTTCTAGGTATGGTAGAGGATAATCAAGGGTTTTTAAACTGTTGTTTAACCCCATGGAGCAATCTGCATAAACTCTCATCTTACTATTTTTCTTTTTCATCTAGACTATCGGTGAACTCCATTCATTGAAATTCATTGGTGAAATCACTCCTAAATTTTCAAGGAGGTATCCCTATAGTGTAATGGCTAAAGCATTGAACTGCAGAATCATAGTAGGTGAGTTTGAACTCCAGTCGTGCTATTACACTCATTTTTGGACCAATACCCTTGGGAAAGGTATGAAAACCACCTATTCTCCCATCTATGGGTTAAGTAGTACCACCACTGTTCTTCTAGAAAGGATGGATTTGACATTAATAACCCAAGAAGGTTGATAAGCCATTAAAAAAAAAAAAAAAAAAAAAAAAATTTTGTTAATTTAAGTCTGAAAAGTATTAATAAACTGGACAGAGTAGCAAAAGGAACACTACGTTTTGGCTTGAAAACAGGGACAGCATTATCTTTAAGTTCAAATGCAACATTTATTTTTTAACATTTTCCCAAACCCTCTGAAAACACATCAGGGAATTTATTTTTTAGGCACATTTTAAATTTTTTGTCTGCCATATTTGTACTTGGGGGGGTAATTTTTGTTTGATTACAAAACAAGCTTATCAGTAAGTCCCACAAATCAAACAATTCTATCCAGTCTTTCCAAATAAGTTTGTAGTTGTTTTTTTTTAATTCATATGCTTTTCCTTTAGCCAACTTGCCATTTACAGAGAAATTTACTGTTATTTATCCTTTAAGAATAAATTTATTGCCAAAACTGCCACTTTCCTAGTTAAATCCAAATAAGGTTTCCCCAATAGCTTTCCATGTTTTTTGTCAATTATGGGAATGTTGCTTACCATGACTAACTGCATCCTAATACTTTTGTTATTCAATTTAATGTTGATAAATTCTCTGTTCAGTGTTTCATTTCTATTATTTTTTTTTTTATCAGTATTACCTTTGCTGGTTTTTGCAAATTTTCCTTTTTAGTTTTACAATGTGTGTCTATGGCCAACTTTTCAAACCCTGAAACTTTTTGTCCTTGAATGGACAACAGATCTTCAGATTCAGACCACCACAACCAAAGCATTGATATAACTTTTTCCTTTGGTCCTCCTTTAATTTTTGATGAACACCTTGGACCTGAAAAACTCTTGAATTTTCACTGTATCGTGTTTTAAAATCACAATTCATTCATATTCCTCAGCTACTGCCTGCAATGTTAGTTTCGAATTTGCTTCAAGCTTTGATAATATATGAGACTGAATTTCCAAGTCACTTTCAGCCATTAACCCTTGGACAAATGTTAAGTATTTAAAATTATCTGCTGTTAACTCATTTAGTTTAAGTCTCTCGCATTCCCTATTGACAATGCCAGCGTAGATGACAATCGTTGTTCCCTTTTTTGATAAGGTGGTATCGCATATGGAATAAAAAATTCTTGACAAAATCAAAATTGCTTCATCAAAAGTTATGTTCTCTGGTTTTGTAGGCAAAATATACTTTCAGTACTTTTCATGTTCTGCTGGTGATAATTTTTATAAAATTTTGTCTATCCATGTTTTACAATCTCTTTTGAAAATCTCAAATCTAAAATATGATGCAAAAGTTATGCCTTCTTCAGAATTATAAGTAGACTCACCAAAATAGTGACTGCGTCCAGAGTAAAAAAAAATGTTGAACTATTTCCTTCTGCAGTCTTTTACAAGACTGTTTCCAAACACTTGGACAGTCATATCAAAATTTCCTGCTGTTGTAGAAAATGTTGTTCCAATCTTTTTAACAAAATCCTGTTCTTGCTGTTGCAAGACAAAAGTTTTTATCACATTTGCCAACTCCTCCATTTTACTGTGATGTTAGTACAAAAAGAAAAAAGATTTTTCCTTTTCAGGTGTAGCCACTTTCTGCTAAAAATTTAATTTTAAGCTGGTACTTTATCATAAATTAGAATTTTCACTGCCACTTTTGTGTCGTGGTAAGGCAGCCAATTACCAACACAAACAGAAGTGGAAGATATGTAATAATAGCAAATAAGAGTGAAGTCAAATACTTGGTAATAGTATATTTATTTGATAAGGAATTCATATACATCCTCACCACTTGTCTGGCAGCTAGTTAACAAAATGGACACAACCATTCTTTTACAGTCAATAGGGTAGGTAGGTAATCCTATACAACACTCTCCTCTAAGATAAATGCCTTTCTTGAAAAAGCTATTTTCTTCTTTAAGGATCCACAGCCCAAACTTCTTTAGGGTGCCTTTTTCTTTTACTAACCCTTTGTGGTTAGATAACTTGAGGTGTAAGCAAATTAATGTTTTTAAATTTGTAGTATATTGCACCGCTGGACAAATAACGTAGGACTCTTGAGTGACCAGCGGGTCTCGGCCTTCAGTCCAAATTTACTGACCTTACATTGTCTTTTCAAGTCCCATGCGGAAGTATGAACATCCTCTTTGCCTCACATATTTTTCTGGTTATGGCTGGTTATCGGAATTTACATACTTCCGGGGTTTTTTTTCCAGTAATTTATTGATCTTATCTGCAAACGGAAATATCTATCAGTCAATAGTCATAGGCAATAAATTATATTCTTTTTCCTGTGAAACCACTTTGTTGATGTTATCCTGTGACTGCATTGAATCTGCTAAGTTCATAATCACCAGCTAAGCTAGTATATTACAAATTGAGGCTTATAAATTACTAAGGAATTTACATACATCCTCACTCACCACCTGTCTGATAGCTAATTAATAAAATGGACGCAACCATTCTTTTACAGTCCATAGGGGAGGTAGGTAATACTATATAACATCATTTATAAAATAAAAATATTTTAAAGTTCAAGCAACTATTTTATTAAAATTCAATTCTTTTCTATCAATTTTTCCCCCTAAAAGAATTTGCAGTAGAAGCAACTGATTTAAATCAGTTATTCAATTGAACACTGACATTCATATATTGTTTTTGTTATTTCAAATATTTAAAACAAGATAATTTGTTCACTTAAAAGCTATCAACTATTCTAGAATACAAAACTGCAAAAAAATTGGCCACTAACTAGATGATGTTAATGTTTTACCTAATTTTACACTACTTAGAGGGAGGCGGGGAAATCTTTAAAGTTTTTATTAAAAAAAAAATTTAAAAAAAATCAAACTTTAACTCAAGCTGTCAGCCAGTTTAATTTATGTACTGCAACTGAAAATAAATTACTAGATAAAAAGAGGAAAAAGAAAAGCCGAAATATATTTATTTAAATAAGATTAAATTTTTTCAATAAATTATAAAAAGGGGAAAAAATAAAGTACTATAGATAAATTCAAATTTCTTCATATCTATCTGCAAATTTTTGTAAAACTTTTTTTACTGAAATTTTGTGCATGAATAATAATTCTGAACAAAATTACAGTGAGGAGAGAGAGAGTCAAAATGCAATTCCTTTAAAAGTTTACATTTATACACTTCTAGCTTATGTTTTAACTTAAAAAAAACAAATCTAATCACCTGTTAAAATTAATTTCACTCATACAAAATACCAATTTGAAAATAAGATTAGAATACCATCTTTAAAAAATCTGACTAAAGTAATACATATATTCATTAATATTTTATCTTATTTAGAAAAATGAAAAGTTCTAAATCAGTATATTATAAAAGATTTGTTGGTCGGTTTATGGTCTATCAATCCTTGATGATTACTTAATGCCAAATCTGGTTTATACTTATTAAATGTACATGATTTGTAAATGAATAGTTTGTAGTTAATTTTTACATGAGCCAGAGCTAATTTGTCAACACAGTTAAATGGTTTTAAGTATTGTGATTTAACACAAATAAATCTATTTGCTACAGTTAAATGGTTTCCAGTAAAGTAAATGGTTCTGTTTGACCAATAGTTTGGACCCTAAAAAGCACTATCACTCTGAATTAGAGTGGATCTGGGAATAATATCAATGAAAGGGTACTCTACATTCCCCAAGGCTCCAGGATTTGGAGGTTCACCATATCCAAGACACTCAAATAAGTAGGTACTATTTACCAACCCCTCCGCTCGGGCAGGATATGACACAAGGTCAATTTTTAAGCGGAGTTTAACAGGTTTGAATTCAGAGTTTTCTTCTCCTAGACTAGTTGCCTAACCAAGGCTGAAGAACCTAGTCTGTCCTACTATTTACCCATAGCTGGAGGGAGAATAATTGGATTCATATCTTTCTCAAGGGTATTAGTGCTATGTGAAATGCAATCAGTATCGTCCAGGATTTGAACTCGTATCGCCGTGTTCATTTCCTACGGCGATAACGACTACACCACGGGCACCTCCCAAATAAGTAGGTGGGTGGTGGGTCTCACCCCTCTGTCAAGGTGCAGTTGCTGTAATCTACAACCCCTGTCAACTGAAAAAAATTTGTCAGAACTTTCATGTTTTAGAACGACTACCTGTAGACTTAACAAAAACAATACTTTCCAAATTCAGCTGTCATTGTTTATCAAAGAATTATGAAATTTTTTTTTTTTTTAATTTGATTACATCAAGTTTTTAAGCTTAGCACATGATTATTAAGAATAGACCAAAATTAAAGTTTTCTAGAATTAAACAAGTACCTAACATTGCTAGGAGAATTTTTTAAGAGTTAAACTATAAGCAGCTACTATATAGAATCAAACTAAAATTTTCAGCTAAAAATATTATTCTATGTATTATGATAGAATCAATAATCAAAGTAAAAAGTCTGTTCAAAATAATAAGTCAACTTTTAAAGAAGAAAGAGTTGATAACATTGTTAAAAAATTAAATTGTTAGCAGTAAAAGTTATTTGATAGACAATATGAGAATATACTGCTCCCATATATTTAAAATAATGTAAATATATACAATTAAAATAATTTTAAAATGTAATTAACTTTGAAAACTAGCTCAAAGGATTTTAGGTTATATAAACTGACATAAATTTGTCTTTACTGCAAGCAGTATGCACAGGCACAACACTAAACTAAGTTTTGGTGAGGATTTATGAGTTAATAAATGTAATTGGGAGGCGAATATTTATGGTTTTCTGATGGCTACTGCTCATACTACAAATTAAAGATAATTATGAGGGCATATATAGTTGAACAATAGTTCTGGAAAACAATTTGAATTGATATACAAATTGGTAGGGTAGTGTAAGCAGAAAGAGGATATTTTTTAGAGTTAAAATTACTTATTAGACAAAGAGAACATGAACAGTAGTATACCATAAATCCAATTATAATCAAGTCTGCAACTACTTGGCAGTGGCTGCTGCTGTAAATATACATGTATATTCCCATTCATTTTCTATCAGAAAGCCCAACAAATAGCCACTATTAAAGTTGCAGCAGGAAAAAATATATAGCCACAGCAATTTTATTTAGGCAATATGAAATTAACGCTAACCAAAGTAGTTATAAAATATACTATTATCTAAGATACAGTATAATTTGCATCACATAGTAGATGCAGGAAGAGAAATATTTATTTGGTATACTGTAAATGTAACAAATTTAATATCTTAAATACAAGAGAGTAAAACTATTTTTTAGTACATGAAAAGTTAAAATAGTAAGTTTATATAGACATTAAAAATGTAAAGAAAGGGATAAGGAGGAAAAGTTAAATGAAATACATTCCATATAAATTGCTTCAACTGTTTCAATAAATATTAATCACCATGCCAGGTATATAAGAAAACATTTGCAAAGTACTAAGCTGATATTAATATACTGTTTAATAAATTAAAAGAATAGCAAAACAATGATAGATTGTGTTCTGCTCAACAAAATCCTCCATGGCCAAATTGATAAAGACAATGTCCATGAAAAATATCCCATATTTCATGAGTCTAATTGAAAGCTACTTGATTTCATGTAGTTTAAGGAATATACCAAGCAAGTATTGAGGAAAAAATTAAGATGAAGTAAAACTGATGAAATGAACAAATGAAATTCCATAAAATGATACTGGAATCAAAGGAAACATTTTCTCACTTCAAAATTATAAACCATTAACCAGCAAATTTAATACATAGTAAAATCTAGAATAGATTGTATCATGTTCTAGTTTTTCTTTGAGAATGTATATGATGGCTTAAATCTTCAAAGTATTTAATTAGAAAAATATATATGGAACTATTAACTTAAAACAAAAATGTACGACAATTAATCATAAAATTTCTAGATAGGTTTTTAAAAAAAAAAAAAGAAAATGTTGACAATTTTTACACAAATTTAAAAAAAAAAAAATTTTGATTGAAGATGACTGTTAAAAGATTACTGTTGCTTTAATATAAAAACAGTAAAAACATTTCACATTCAATAAGAATGGAAAAATAATATCACAACAAAAAAATCCTAAAATCTGATAAAGTGCAAACTAAATTGTATTTTATGTAGCATAGATAAAAAAAAATAATTTGATCTACACTAATAAACTTTGTTTACAAAAAAAATAAAATAAAAAACGAATTAACTAAGATGAAAATAGCTTGTAATCTAAAAATGTAATTTAGTTAAATTCTTTAGCGTTATTTTAACACTTTCAGACTTTCTCTTTTGGGCATATACAAGGGATCTTCTCCATATCACAGTTAATCTAGAGCATCAAATGAAATACCTTGCAAGATATCCAAAATAATAAAACATGAAAGTCAATTTAATGAATTAGATAATTATTAGATTCTTTTCATTTGAAGAATTATTGAGAAAAAAAAATGCCTTAATAGAGTTTTAGTTTAGAAAATCCTTATAATCATAGCAAATTCACATGAACTTCAAATGCTAATCTCTATAATATAAACTTTGAATTTGTCTAAAACATTTCTATCAAATTCTCTTGCAAACTACTCAATTTTGTCTTTTCTGCCTTGAGAAATGTTTGGCTTTCGCAGTTAAAATTGGATTAAAAAAAAAAAAAAAAAAAAAAAAAAAAAAAAAAATCACGACTTAGGATGTCATTTGTATAAAAAGCTAAATTTAAAAACATTCTCTTTATTATACCGTGACACCCATCTTTAATACTTTTAAAAGAAAAGCAAATATTTTACCAGGTAAAATTCAAATATATATTCAAGACAAAAAAACAAGTTTCTAAAGAAAAACAAGATTTTCAAAGAAAAATCTTAACACTTGGAGAATCCTCAAAATGATTAAGAAATAACTTAACAATAACAAATTAATATGGAAAAACAATTAGAGGTAATAAAAGTGACAGGAGAACAGTTCAAAAGTTAACAGTCTTAATGAATCTGACCAGCTATTAACATAAAAACATAGAATGAAAGGGGCAACTATATTATATGATCTTCAAATCACAGAATAAGTAAGTGTACTGATTTTAAGTGAAGTCTACTGAAAGAAAAAATTGTTTTAAATTCTACTGACACTACAAAAATCAAAATCATAAAAAGCATTAAGATAAGGTAGCAAGACAAATAATACCACCACTGCAATGCACCAAAAAGTGAAACAATAAGTGTGGGTGTGTGAAGAGGAACAGACGATTTCAGCAGTGCATTGTTTTCCATATAATTCTAGGTGATCTACATTGGATGGCACAAGCATGAAATATGTTAAAAAATTTATCACATCACATACATCCCCGTCATGGTGATTCATAATGATAAAGAATGATAACTTAGCAACATGCATCGTTATATACCAAGGGTAGAAAAAATTCCTTCTCACTGTCCGTGATGAAGCCATACACATTCCAATAGCAGCGTTGAAGCACAGAGGCCATTGTAAATTTCGCATTCAGAACTATATGCTATTTAATGATATCAGTGTTTTTTTCCAGCTGAATATAAAGAGACATTCACAAGATAAAGCTACAGAACTACTGCAATGTTATGAAGATGCAAACTTAAGAAGTGAGAATGTAAGGGAAAACAAAAGAAATAAGAGGAGGAGAAGAGTGATAATACATGTACACACCCTAATAATCGATTACAAATTTCATACATTGCTGTGCATAAAAAAGCTGGCGAACTGACAGAACTTAAAAATTGTTCAGAGTAACAAAAAGTAGTAAAAGACGCAAATACAAAATATAAAAAGGAGTTGCGAACATTAAAAATTTACTAATTAGTACATACGAGGGAAAAACGATCATTCGAATACGAAGCAGAATATCTACGACAAAGAATCGGAAAAGCTCCAGTCAAATAATGTCATCAAAGATGCGATTCTGAAAAGATTAACTTATGTATGCACAAATACGTACGTGCACACACACACACACAACAGATACACTAATTGATA